>CAEGAE010042321.1:0-18715 GCA_903067095.1 Girardinus metallicus
GTGAAAAATTGGACTGATGTTGATATGCGATAGTAACACTGCTGTTATGTTAGATTTACCAATGTTTTATTTGATCTTTTTTTATCCGATTACCCGATTAATCGTAAGAATAATCGATAGATTACTCGATTACTAAAATATTCGTTTACAACAGCCCTAATGTAGAGCTGGGATGAAAGCTGCTTCAAAATCATATCATCTGCCGCGTCACAATCAACCCAGTTTAAAGCATGGTTGGCACTGAATTGCTGATCTGATTAATTCATAGAGCCTTCCATCATTTGCATCTGTAAAACAGAAGGAAGCTTCATGCTTTTGGTTTGGCTTGTTTATTAAGCTGAAAAAGTTACAGTCCAGATCCATATGGTATAAAATAACTCTTCCATCTGTTTCCCCATGAAATCGGTTCGTAAAATTTAGATATAATTTGATCACAGTCGACTACTGAAAGCAGAAAGGGAACCGTTTCTGGTTGTTTCAGTAAAAATCTTCAATATTTTTCAGTTGTTGTCATCAAATTAGTCTTCGTTTATAGTCTTCATCACGTACCCCACTTCCTCCATGGTCATCATCAAATAAAGTCATTTCAATCTCCATTACTGACATCAATGTAAAACAATAGCACTTTTTCCTCTGATTCACTTTGTTTCACAATGTGCACTGCTATGTTTTGTAGTTGTCTGTCTGCTTCTGCCCATCCCAACTCCAGGGTAATTTTTAAGCTATAATTATAGTAGCTACATGAAATGTTAGAAATTAAATGTATTCTTAGACAAATACAACTTGAGCTGCCTTTTGTGGTACTCAGAAGGACACAAACAACAATTTTTAATTTGACCTTTACTTATATAGGTTGTCTCATTGAGATCCATAATCTCATTAGCAAGAGAGATCTGATATCAAACATAAAAATGACTGTTTTAGTAGTTGGTTAATGTATTCCCTAGATAATTTTATTTCACTAGATAATGAAAGTAAAAACTGGATTGGTTATTCAAGCAAAAGCAAATAACAGTATACGAGCTTGTGTTTCCACTAGAGTTTATAACCCCAATCTAAAAAAAAGTTAAATATTAACCTACAAAACTGTAGTTAACAGATGTCATAGTTCATAAATATGGACACCAGAAATTAGATTTAGTCTAAAGCGAGATTAAACAGAAGAATGAGCGACAAGAACTCTTATGGTCGTACCAGACCAGAAATAAAAACACATCTCTGGTGGGTTGGACATCAAAGCCTGACCACAAGGGAACGGTGCTGCTGCGTCATACCAGGCCTTCTGTGCAGGAACTTAATGCCAGTAACAATAATAATAATAAAAACAGCACGATTTTCAGTTTCGTCTTTGTTTTATTTTGTTCAACTTGAAGCAACAAAGAGTGAGTGAGAAAACCATACTGTTCAAGTTGAGGCAAGTACATTTCCACAGATCAAGTCTGAGGTTTCTGTTCTTTACACAGCTCTGCTAGTAAGTTACCAAAACATTTCTGGTCAAAGCCCATTGCGTCACCAGACAGATCTGAAAAACAACTTTATGAGACTAAAATCTCGGTTAAAAGTAAGGAGTGCAACAACATTTTTAAATCACAGAAACTGAATATTGTAAAACTTCCCCCAAATGACAACAAAACAGAAGACTTAAAACTTTGGCAATAGAAATATATTTTCTAGGCTAAATGTAATTTCTATATATATTAATGTTATTATATTATAAACTGTACTTGGAGGAAGTTTGGAAAAATCGCATACAGTAAATTATTCCTGTTTGAACTTATCTGACGAAAGCTGTTTATTGATTTTGTTACTGAAATGTTAAGTCCCTGGAGTAAAGTTAGTGACAGTAGTACTCCAAAGATACAGAAAGCTTTGAGAGTTTCTCATTTGTACAATTTATCCAAGGAAAGTGGGACTGAAAAGGATACAGAAAGATTCTTGTACCGGGTCACAATAAATTAGCAAGGCCTCAAATAATGGTCAAATTATTGAACAAACAGGCATAGATATTCGATCTCTCTGTATGTGGTTTATTTTTGGAATTATAATAATGACACTTGTGCATGTCAAATAATGTCAGAAGTGGTTCAGACTACAATTTGTAAGCACAATAATTCTGCTTATGATATGTGCTGCATCACGTGTGGTCTTCAAAATATAAAATTAGGGGAATTTTGTACATGTCAACACTTGCAGTGATTATTGAAATGGCAGTTGATAAACATGCAGAGAAATGCTTTGACAAGATTACCTGTTCAGAAAGTTCCTGGTGTTTTCTGCAGGAGCAGAGCTACAGAAGTGTGTGCTGTCTAAATAGCTTTTCACAACTGAAAGAATGTATTATGTATATTGAATGAAGCAGGCCCATATAACTTCAAAATATTATTTTTTACAGAGAAAGCTACCATTGCAGAAATCTAATCTAACAGATAAAAGCATGCCCAGTTTTTCTGTGTCCAGTTTTGATGAAACTCTGGACAGGGACAGACACTGCTTCAAGTTTCATACTCTGTCAGACTGCAAGCAACCCCAAAGTCATCTACCAGGTCTGCCCACCATGACCTTCATCTGATGAATTAATAAACTTCCATCATTCACATCTGTGAGAAAGTATTTTTCCTGGTGTATAAGAACTCAGTGCTGCCTTTTTTGTTGCTGTAATCAATTCGACCCCCAAATTTATTTGCTCGTTCAGGTTTCCGTCATAGACGAAGCAACTTTCACCTGCAGAATAAAGAAAAAAAAAAGAACTGTCAGTTTGCTAGCTGCCACATGGTGGTGCTATGTATTCTTTAATGTCCAGTTCTGCTAGCGTACACATTCACTGATCCCGTGTTTCTGGGATGTTTGATTTGTTTGTCCATCTCCTGTTAGTTTCCCCTAGTTTTCCTCCTGTAAGCCTTTCAGCATCAAGAAATGACCCTTCACAGTTTATGTTTTCACTGCTGGTTTCTTACATTGTCCCTGTTTGAAGCTGTCTCTTGTTAAAGTTTTAATGCTGGTTACTTGGTGGGGTTTTTTCTCTATAAAGACCATTTCCTGCCACTCTAAAGGTTTAGATGCATGTTGTTGCCTGGGTGAAGGTTGGGGACAGATGGGGAAGAATGCACTGTATATAGATTCATAAACTTTTTATTCACAAATTAAAGTGAAGTGACATTTACAGCAGATTGTGAAGATGAATGCATGTTTTTTTTTTTTTTACTACATGTTTTTACTGAAACACAATGTAATGTCACACAACTAAACTACACCGCACAGGATTTTATTATACTATGTATGTGTGTATCTTATTATACACTTCTTGCAATAAACTTAAAACAATAGCAAATTATTTTGCAAAACAAACCAAAACTAGGAGCAGTGGAGGAAAGACAGTGGAGACTTCTGTTCATCTTATGGCCAGAGAACTTCCACACACAAAAGTCCGTTCTTAACTACTAACACACTTTAAAAAAAAATCATTGTGAGCTTTGGGAATAAACTGGAGAAAACTCACTGAGGCACCATGAGAACAAGCAAACTGCAACAGAGGAAACTCATAGAAACTTTAAACTTTTGTAGTCTTTTATTTCCTCTTTTGTTCTTACTATACTCAAACAAAATCTGGCTAATCATCACCTTTAGACATTGTAATTTAAATATGGAGCCCCAACCAGAATTTATTTTGTTATCATTAACATTTTCAGAAAACAAAGACTTGCTTCATTTATAGCCTCTGGCTGGCTCTGAGTAAAATAATAAAAAAATAAAAATTTGCTTGTTGTATTGATAATGGGACACAAATTAGTATTTTGTGACTTTCCTCTTTTTATTAGAGATATGTGAGCTGGAGGCTGTTGAACATAATTGCTTGATATGGCTTGGAATGGTTAATTTGGAATTTGAACATTCCCAGTTGGGTTGGGCAGATTTATCGGCCATGATGTTAAATAAACTCAGTGACTGGTTCAAATCAGAAAAGGCCTTTCTGACACAAACGATGTTCGCCTTTAACAATACTCACTATTTAAACTGTTTGATTCTTTTTTATTTATCTATGTTTCTGAAACATTTGTTATGTAATTGTGGTGCTGAAACAAAGTACAAGAACTTTTTAAAACAAGAAAAAAAAATCACACAAGATATTAGATATTTTCTTTAGTTCTTCATATTACAATTTCACTTGGCAGCCAGAAAAATTTAAATATGAAGCTACGAGAGACAGACAAAAGAAAAATGTTACTGGGGCTGTACTGTGTTCTCATTTTAGTGCTGTGCACTGGTAATCTAGTAGAGTCTTAGAAAACCGAGCTGTCAGATGTCTTGGTCCACATGTTCATCAGCTGATGCCGATACTTAACATCTACAAGAAAGTACAGAATGGGATTTAGGCAATAGTGGATCAGAGCCCAAGCAGAAGTTACAGTCAGAGCTCGATCTAGAGACATTTGCGTTCCACATTCTGTTGCACTACTGTTGCTTATTTCAACTGTGTCCATCAAAAGGGTAACATTGTACGGTGTCCAGCAGAGAAAGAAAACTGCCACTACAGCTATTATGACTTTGAAAGCTCTTTGTTTTTGAAAGCCTTTGGTGCCACACCGCAGCTGCCACAGGACGCAAAAGCAGCAGAGGACCAGGACAACTGAAGGAAACAAAAAACTCAATAAATGGTACAGCAGTCGCGAAACTAGTGTATAGGTTTTGATATCCACGTTGAAATTTATAAGATTACGAAGACACTCTGTGTTATTTCTTCTTGAATCTGTCACACTTTCTAAAAGGTTCCAGTCAGGGACGGAGAGGAGAATGGAGAGGATCCACACCACCACACAGCAGGCATGAACCACCCAGGGCTGCTTCTTCATGAACTCTTTGGCAGAAGGAATGATTGAGAGGAGGTAGCTCACACTGATGCAAAACAGGAGAAAAATCCCACAATAGAAATTTATCTGAAAATAAAAAGAAATCAGTTACAGAAAGTGTTTTTAATTTTTTTAGATTGTGTTTTTTACTGCACAGCTCTTACTGTGAAAACACTTCCAGTGACCTTGCAGAAGAACGTCCCAAACACCCATCCGGCATCACTGGACTGTACAGCCCAGAAGGGCAGCGTCACCAACAGCAGGATGTCTGCCACAGCTCGGTGAAGGATCAAAGTGTCAGTTGTGCTCCGGACCTTTCTGCTCTTGATCAGTACACCCAGCAGCAATCCATTTCCCAGGATTCCCACAACAAACACCACTGAGTATACAACTGGGATGAACACACTTGTAAAATTTATATACTCTCTCATGTCACACATTTTATCTTCATAGTCTTGATCATAAGAATAGTTGAAATTATTCAAGTCATCCACATAGTCACTCCACCACGGATCTTCATCTGCTGACATCACAGGATCTTCCTTAATGCACACCTGTAAGGAAGAGGGAAAATGTTCGCCTTGTTTATCGAGTTCCTATGTCAGAGTCCAACATGATGTCGGAGAATTTAAGTGCTGTTTCTTTAAGTAAAGAAACCATAGGAGGCCATGCTGAGTAGCAGCAGTCAAAATAGTGAAGTATGCGGTGTTATGCACAGTTGCAAAGGTGCAGCAGTGAAAACCATCTTTTTTCCTGCACAGCATGGCAATTTTGAAGAAAAAAATGCCATTTTTCTTTTGGTATCCATCTGTAAAGCCAGTTATTCCAGTGAAGCAAACACAATCATAAAACTGTACCTGGAATGTGGTCCAGTCGGTATTGATCTAATCCTGTCCCAGTTCTTACAATGCACTGCAGACTTTGCATATTACTCTGTACACAGCTGAGAGACTAAAGATGGTTTTAAAGTTCTAAAACTACAGGCTGTTAGCTATTAAAAGTGAAGTATCAGAGTTCACTTCACGTAGTCACATGAAAGCCTTGTCAAGGGAAAACGAAAGATTTAAACTGCTCAGTCTGTGTAGACTGAATATAGTAAGAATATAGTAAATTTTATAAAATATATTCAGCAGCTTACTCCTGTCATCGAACTATAGTTTATCCCCTCTTGGTGACATTGGTCTTTTAAAGTCAAGAATATGGAGCACAATGATCCATTTTCATGTGCGTCAAGTAGCGAACAGCCTTTGACTTGAAAGTGAAAACTTTCTGAAAGTGAGGACATTTAATCTGGACTTTAGTCATTTGGTATTTAAATTAGGTTTCAGTACTCTTTTTGTTCAGGCTTTTACAGCTTTTTACTTTGGGGGATTTCACTGTTTCATTTACAGATTTATAATAATAAAACTGTCGACACTACACATTTTCAGAGGCCGTGTTCAAGTTTTTTGTCTTTCACTTTTTTGTAACAATTTGATATTACTGACATGGACGTATCATATGCTGCCAGCCGAAACACAAAAAAATCACAAGAAAATGCCCTTTCAAAACAAAATGTTGCCCCCTCGACTGCAAATTTTAATTGAATACGACATTATCAAATCACAAATGCTAATTTAGATTTTGTTACTGTGTTTGGGCTTTAGCATGACCTACAATAACCTAAAATCTAGAAAGAAAGTAGTTTAGAAAAGTGACCGAATTCGACTTCAGTGCCCGTTAAATAACAGATGAGACAAAGCCAGGAATGGCTACCAGTGACTGATGGAAACTGTCCACCGCCCATCATAAGACAAGGAACAATCACACAAAATACAGTCAATTTAAAAATATTAATGAATTTATCATAAATGATTTGAACTGTGGGAAGAAACGAATATGTGTAGAAAAATAATACAGTTCTGTGCAGTTTGCTTGTTGCAAATTGCACAGAAATATTAACAATGAGAAGATAGAAATAAAGGATTTTTCACTTGTGAGGTGACACTGAAAGAAAACATCAATATTACATTTATTCAGTTTATTAATATGTTGATACAGATTAGAATTACAGTTATTGAAAGTTCATATGTGAGTTTAGTGAAAGCTATTTCTGGAAATTCACTTACCAAACTGCGATCTTAAGATGTTGTTTGTCTCAGAACAAGGCAACATCCTGACATCCTGTTTGCTTTATAAGGCATTTAGTGATTCCACAAGGGAACTGAAAATGAGTCAGGCTCAAACAGGGAATCACCAAGCAAGACTTTTTTCTGTTTTACTTTTCTTTTTCTATGCATTCTAGAAAATACATTTCAGATTTTATTGACATTAACAAGACAAAATCACATAAATGGGAAATACTTAAACTTGAACAAAAAGGTATAAAAAGTCAGGACATCCGCCATCTTCAGACACTGTAAAATTAATATGACCCTAAATAACCTGATCTTGCTACTGTTTTCCATGTACAATAATTTTATAGCTGCTTCCTCCTGTATACTACCCCTTTTGATTATGGTGTTTTTTCCCTTGATAGAAATCCCCTTATAAGTTGAACAACAACCATTTATTATTAGTGGCACTAAGCCAATAATAATATTTCTGTAATAATGTTATCCTTCCATTAGCTCAAGTTGATCTGCAGTGAGACAGAAAATCAATGGATTAAATAATTTTTGAAACAGAATATATCTTTACATGTTGTTAACAATATACTGGGCTCTATGCATAATTCAACTAAGATTATTTTTATGTATATAGTGTACTCAAACCATTGACATTGTCCACAGAAAGAAATTATACAGATGTTTAGGAAGTGTTTATACATGTCTTAGAATGCTGTGGGTAAATGTTAAAAAGTAGATTATTTCTCAAATTTACTCTTACAGTCTGACAGACACGTTAGGTACTCAGTCTTCCCATACAATTTTTAATTGACTTGTTTAAGTCAATATAGCAGTAGATACAGCTCATGAGATTATTTTAGAATTAGTTTTAGAGAAACCTAAAATTCTATTAAGACTTTACATATCATAAAGTGTGTTTTAAACACTTTATGATTAAAAAATGTGTTTCGATTCAGTGTTAATTCTTAAATTATGCATTTTTTTCAGGCACACAGTGCCATTTTATAGCACAAACAAGTAACTAAGTTACCTTCAGTTGTTATAAAAATGATGTATAGCTCAATATAGAACATAGCTTAAAAGTATTTAGATTTCACAATTTGACGCTTTGAAATTAGCCTCTGTTTCTTTAAGAAACTTCTGTTTCTGACTGCGTTCAATAAGTCATCACAACAATGTTTCTCCATAATGCTGTTTACAACTGTTCTTAGGAGCTTTGAATTTAGAAGTAGTTCATATGATGAGTTCAGAAGACACAGTTACATCAGGTGTTTGCTCATTTTTTTATAATTTTTTTTAAGAGTGTTTTATTTTTCAAATGATGACGGTACAGACATGAAAGCACAGAGAGGAAGTTTCAATCATCCAACATGTGGATAATGCATGGTGAAGGGAGGGGCGGGGGAGCAAACAAGAGTACCAAATGGAGTAAAATATAGTATCAAAAGTTTCATTCATTTTGTTCATATATTTATATAGGACTAATAATTTTCTTTAACAATGCAAAGCAAGGATTGCCCGTTTTTTTCCCCCCATTTATTTTTAGCTTTCCTTGTGTAGAGCCGACTTTATTACTCATCCAAAAACAGAAAGAAATATTAAAAAAAAAAGTGGTGCTGCCGCTAGTCTGGAGGAGCTTAGTGTGGGAGGGACTTACACCACTAGGAAGCTGTAAGTCAAATTGTTGAGCTATCACTGTTTCTCATGGTGTTTGCAAATCTATACAGTTGTGACTGTCAATCTGTCAAAACAACTTTTCTACCTGGTACCAAAACTGTTGTCTCAGAATCTCTTTGAAAATGGTTGAATCTTCTTTAGTATGTATTTAATCATTAGTTGTTGGACGGCCAGACAAGAAGGTTTTAAAAGTCAAAACTGCTCTTTTATTTGAAACCAACTTTGTTTCATACTTCAAAATTAATGTTTCAAATATGGGCAAAGACACTGACCACTCTTAAATTATAACTGAAGTAAGTGTGTGTGTGGCAGGGGGATCTTACATTTTTTATAAGACATAAAAAATGTTGGACAGAAAGATTTGTGTATATCAGGAATTACGTTTTTAAACTTGGAATAATAGTTGCTAGGATTGTTAATTGTAATTTCCCCCACCCCCAATCAGTTGTAAAAGAAGGTTTCATTTTCATGTAAATGGGTAATATAATAACAGCAGAGACTGACAGTGGGCGTGTTTATAAGGTTCATACTCAGAGAAACTCTTTTTCACCTTTCTTAACATTTTAGCGGAAACTTGAGGTTGAGGATGTGCTTTGTTTTTTTTTTTCCACTTAGTTTCAGTTTCCTGCAAAAGAAGTTTTAATGATTTCTTCAGAAATGGCAGCATGTTGGGCTTCGTTTTTATCTGTTTCTGCTTTGATTTGTCTTCCAACTGCAGATCTCTTAGAAATCTGTAAAAACCCTTTCAAACATGGACATATTCAAATGTTCAGGGTCTCTGACATTAAAACCCAATAAAACTACACAACTTTTGAAATTGAAATTTTCTAACATTTCACTTACAGTAAAAAAAATAACTGATTTATGCAATTTTACACAAAAGTAGGAAAACCTTTTTTGCAAATGACAAATTTTAGAAAACAAAAATGTCCAGAGTAAATCTTTTTTATTCAAAAAAGAGATTAAAAAAAACAAAGCGGTGCAATTCTTCCATATCTCTGTTATCAAATTATCCATCTTCACTTTCAATGAACAAAAAAAACACAATATCAAGGGTAATATGAAACATGAATGTTTTTTTTAAATGAATATATTATTTTAATACTTTTTTATTCTTTCAACTTTGTCAAAATGCAATACATACTTGAAGTGTCAAATTTATATTAATTTTGTCACATATATGTTTATTACTAAATACCTCTAAAATAAACAGTTAGATAAAATGTTTGTGGATGATTCTAAATGCATAGGCAGAGGCGCAACTGCATACTCTCTGAGGTGTATGCGAACATGTCATCGGCGCCCCCCCCAGGTTTAATATGTCCATACAGCTCTCCCTTATTCATGCACTAATAAAATACAGTAATTAAATTCAAACCGTCATGCTATTTAGGTTTTTGTTGCCTCCTTAATGTTATTATTTCTTCCTGATATGTGAATAAATTGCAGCCTAGAAAGCAATTAAAAAAGAATGAAACAAAAAATAGGCCAATATTTTATCATTTCATATATAAGTGAGCCAAAGAGCCACTTCCACCAGCCTCTAGAACCACATATGGGCTACATGCTAACAAAACAGGCATTTTGTTAGCATGTTTTCCTTCATTCTTATAGCTTGATAGGAAGTCAGATTATCCAAACTGGCGACCCACATTAATAAAATAATAGTGAGATAACATTGACCACAAAACACTGTATAATAAAAATTATCAAAATTTTTTCTACACAGAAAGTCCTAACAAACCAATGTAGAGAAAATAAACGGTTTCTCTTCACAATATTTATTTACTTACCAATAATCTATTAGTATGATTTGTTCTTTAAATTGCCATTTATATTTTTTGGCCTCACATGATTGAGGGATGAAGAGACGCTGATGTCTGGTTCTTTAGGTTCTGGCGGGTTTGCGGTGTTCCTCTCCTGACCCATTCTGTCTGATATCATACCGACAGATTTTCTTTTTAAATCGCCCCTATTTAACTCCACTGTTCAGCCTGGAATGTGTGTCTTCCCACTACCGTCTGTATTTTTGCCAGAGGTTTTGCTTCTCAGGACGGTGGGGAATCGGTGGACATTTTAAAAAGACGCGGGTTGACAGCAGCTTACCACGTAGTGTCCGTCTCTAAGCAACCATGACAACAGCGTCCGGGGGTCCTATTTAGCTCCCGCCACGACAATTTAGCTGACCTTAATATTTCCTGTGTTTTGTTTTGGTCATTATTGTTGAGATCTGTGTGACAATCTGTATCTATCAGACATGTAGAGAAATACGGAACAAAATGCGCCCGGTATCGGTTCATTACGGGACACAACAATTAACAGTCAAATACGATTCCGTAGTTTATGGGACATGTGGCAACATAACAAATCAACAACAGCCACCTGTCATTTTAGGCTAGCTTAAACTAACCTGAACATTTACAACCCTCCTGTTGATACACTGACATTACTTAT
Source organism: Girardinus metallicus (assembly GCA_903067095.1). Taxonomy (NCBI): domain Eukaryota; kingdom Metazoa; phylum Chordata; class Actinopteri; order Cyprinodontiformes; family Poeciliidae; genus Girardinus; species Girardinus metallicus. The sequence continues at coordinate 11,084 of CAEGAE010042321.1, forward strand.
CTACTGTCTTTCAACCACGTTGAAAAGCTTTTCTTCATCCCTCCAACATCTTTATCCCTCCCCCTCTTCATTATTCTGTTTTGCGCCCCGGAGTTTTTTTTTTTTTTTTCTGCCGCCCCATCTTTAGCTCCTGTTATTGAATGCACTACTACAATTCAAATTTAAAAGAAAAAAAAAAACGCGCCTCAGCGCGTTTTCGAAGGGGCGTGTGCCCAAGCTATGTATGGGAGGGGAGAGTGGCTGGCAGGAGGGGAGGGACTCCTAATCAGTGCTGTTCCTCTGTTATTGACCATTTTATGCATGCTCAAACAGCTGTTAAATACAGAAAATGCCAACTAGAAAAAATTTCCCCACATCGTTTTGGCGCCCCCTCTACTGCAGCGCCCCTATGCGTTGCATACATTGCATACCCACTTTTTGCGCCACTGTGCATAGGTAGACATACATAATAAAACAGATTCAAACAGTGTTTTTCTTAAGAACTAGTGCTGGCTGTGCTCACTGGCTGCTGGTGAACTTCAACTCCAGATAAAAAATGTGGAATGAATTAAGAATGATCCAAACAGCTGCACATGTCTGAAACTGATTTTAAGAAAAACATTCCATCATCTTCACCCTGCAACTGAGCCAAAGTTTCTCTCCTTGAAAACATTTATCTTTCTGCATTCATAGTTCAGAAAAACAAGTTAGCTTATATACACATTTCCCAATTTATTTATTTTATATTGCACCAAAATGAAACATTATAAAAGTAACACTGCATATTGTAATGTGTAAATGATTCACAAGAGCAGTTTAAAAATAAAAATAATTTTGTCTTTGAAGGATAAGTGCTATCAAACAAAACTTTTTAATAAATGTATTTTTTTTTTTTTTTACTATTTTAACTGCTTACAAAATATAACAGAAGCAATTTATTCACCACAAATGGAAACTGTGATAAAAAGTATCTGGTTCAATGTAATTTGATTTCTGCTTGAGACAATATATCATTAGCTTCTCATCTGTCTTGCATCATATGAGAGAGGAATTTGCATCCCTCTTAAATCTCAAAGTGAAATCCCTTGTTTTAATTTGTCTAGCCTGGATCAGTAGAGAGAGATTCTGTTTCCTTTGTGAAACCATTTTTGGAGCAGATGTGTCTTGTTTGCAAAATTTTAGAAATAGAAAATTAGCATCAGAACCAGCTCTACTCACCTAGATTGTATTAACAAACAAGAATTTTGACTTTGGTTTTCAAGCCTTTGTAACATAAAGACAAAGTATAAATATGTAAACTGTAAAAGAAAACATTGGAGTAAATGAAAATGTAACCAATTAATTTTTCTGCATAATGAAAGGAAAACAGGAGGTGCTTTTTTAGTTTCACAGCATAGTTCTTGACTTGAAGCTGTAAGGCAGGGGTGCTCGAGTCGAGTCCTCAAGAGCTATTGTACAGCTGCAACTTTTAGACGCATCCTTACTCCAACAGACCAGAATCATAATTTTGTTATGTTATTATTCTGCACCCCTAGTACTATTTAGATGAACATTAAGAGAAATTACATTATTTATCTCCCCACAAGCTTTTGCAGTATTTATGTCTGGATATCTGGCTATTCCTTTAGACACAAATGCTAAAACTTATTATATTTATGCCTCTGTTGAGCACATTGAAGCTCCTTAATGCAGTCTTTCAGATTTCAATGGAGTTGGAGGCGTCAACTGACTCAGACCAAAAGGAAGATTCAGATTTTAAACTTGTCTTCAGTTTGCAGCCCATAGACCTCAGAATATTCAGCAGCTGATGTTGAAACTTCAGACCTATGAAGGCATACAGGATAGGATTGAGGCTGCAGTGAAGGTATCCCAAACTCTCAGTGACTAGTCGAGCTATCTGCAGAGATGTTCTTGTTCCACATGCTGTTCCATTATTGTTGTTTTGGTGAATTGTGTCCACAATGAGTGTGATATTTAGCGGAGTCCAGCAGAGAAAGAAAACAGCCACCACGGCTATTATGACTTTGAAAGCTCTCTGCTGTCGAAAGCCTTTGGCGCCACACCCCAGCTGCAACAGGATGCAGGAGTAGCAAAAGATTAAAACAAATGAAGGAAGCAGGAAGCCCATTGTGTGGTACAGCCACCGGGCTGCCATTCTCAAGATATAGAAATATTCTGGACTAATCTTAAAGTAGTTATGAACACACTCTGTTCTGCTTCGCCTGACATCTTCCACAGCTTCTAAAAAGTACCAGTCAGGGATGGAGAGGATAAGAGATAAGAACCACACCACCAAGCAGCTGGCTTGCACCACCCAGGGCTTCCTGCGAGTGTACATCTTGGTAGAATGGACAATAAAAAGGTAGCGGTCCACGCTGATGCAGGCAAGGAGGAAAATCCCACAATACAAGCTGACCTGAAAGTAAAAAGAAGACAAACACTAAGACATACTTGCACTTTCAGCTAATATTCCTCACTGTACATTCTTACTGTAAAAACAGCTCCAGTGATCTTGCAGAGCGGGGTGCCGAAGGGCCATCCAGCCAGACTTGCAGACTGTACAGCCCAGAGTGGGAGCAGCAGCAGCAGCAGGACATCTGCCAAAGCCAGGTGAAGGATGAAGGTGTCTGTCACGCTCCAGGTCTTCCTGTTCTTCATTAGCACGGCTATCAACAATCCGTTTCCCAGGATTCCAACTACAAATACCACTGAGTACAGGACTGGGATGAACACTGCTTCAAAATTCATACTCTTGGTCAGGTCACAAACATCACCATCCTCGTAACTGTTGTCTTCATAAAACGAATAGTTACCATAGTAATCAGGTAAATAATCTACAAGATCGCCCCACCATGGATGTTCATCTGATGATGTCACAGCAACTTCCATAATTGACATCTGTAAGAAAGGAAGATTGTGTTTAGTTTTTGGTTTGTTCATTGAGTTCTCAAGTAAGAAACTAAGCACATGACGTATGAGAAGTCTAATTGGTCGCCCCACCATAGATTTATCTCAGCAAAAATTTGATCTGAATCCATGAAATGTTTCAGTTTAATTTGTCCACTGAAAAGTTACACTTTGAAAAAAAAATGCACATTTACCTAAGGGTTGGGCTATAGAGCATTAAAATGGCTAGAGTTTTCCTTCCCCCAATGATGATTCACTAAGATACCAATACTGGGAATTCTGTCCACTTTATAATTGAATGAAGAGTTTAGTGCACTATAGATGGAAAAATTGAGAAGAAATTGAGAAGTGAAAATAGTCTACACATCAAAAAGTAAATATGGGTGGACACTATTGGCAAAGAAATGCAGATCTTAACATTAAATAATAACTTTAAGTAACATTTATATGATAATAAGAAAAGTCTAACAAATGCATATTCATTGAAGCTGAAATGATCCCATTGGTTTATTGCTGCAACTTTTTTTTTTTTATCAAATTGTATTGTGGCACCACATAATCAATTACAAACTGATGTCTTAAAAATCTCCCTTACTCATTTATTGTATCTATTATTTTGAGTTTGGAGTTAAAGATTGAAAAAGTCTTTGTCTTCATGGCAACATGAAGACAATGGCCTCTTCATACAGTCAAAACAGAAACCTCTAGTCAGTGTAGAACTACTAGTTCACTTAACGTGCATGTTTTGAACCACAGGAAGAATCCAGAGAAACCACAGAACAACTGTAAAGCTAAATTCACACGGAAAGACCTGAAACCTTTTTCCAACTGCGACTCCGCTGCAATACTACTTGTATAATTCTTTGTCGATTTTTCATTATTGTTATTATTATATTTACTGTAGTTTGAAATTTTGAAAAGAAAAAAACGTTATTTTTTTTTTTTATCAATGACAGAATTTCATAAATGAATTTAAGTACTAAAAGAATAATGTGTGAGCATTAGAAAATAAACATTACGTAAATTATCTTACCAAACAGTATGTTGTTGGATGCTGTAGGTCACACAAGCTGGGCAGAAATGGCTTTGGAAGGATTCTGGATGACTTACAACTGAACTGAAGGAGGAACTACCCATTCAAAGAAGAAATCCCCCTCTTGACCAGCAACGGGGAACTTTTGTATATATTTCCCGTCTTCTACAGTTGAAGACTGTATATAAATTTATGTTTATGTTTTCCTGTTCACATTGGATTGCTTACTTGAGATCCAGGAATGAGTGCAATATTTTATCTTGAGTTTTATTCCAAACTCAAGAAAGCACAAAGAAAAGAGGTAAGCACAAAGAAACAAGAATTTCAATGTTATCATCAATTGATTTTTATTGGAAGAAGAGCTGTGGGAATTCCTGAAAATTGCGTGGTACCAGACATAAAAGAGAAAGTAATTCCTCAGTTTGAAGAATATCATTATTGCTCAAACCACAAAAATCACAGAGACATTGTTCTGCTTTAGCTAAAGATGAGAAGAAAAAAGTAGTCACCCAAGAACAGAATCTGATCTGCAGTCACATGACAACTCATGTGAGAGAATACTGCAGACCTCTTCTATCTTTTAGCTTGTATACATTTTTAGTTTATAAAATGGTTCCTGTCACTGTATAATTTCTCGGAACAGTTGTGGAACCTCAATTCCATGCAAAACATGTTTGTTATTGTATTCATTCTCTTATTATTGGCTTTGCCTATGACTGTTTTCAGGCCAGGCCATGTTATAAAACATTATGATAAAAATAATGCATATTAAATGTAGTAAAAAAAAGAAATTATGTACAACTGTCCTTTACATAAAAAGTTTTTTACATAACAGTTTTTCATTCACAAAATGTAACCCCAAGTAGTTGTATCTTACATAGCTGCCTCGTTATTGGAAAATATAAAAACATTGCTGGCTATTTGTTGCTGCTATATAGCAGCAAATAGAATGTAATAGCTTTCTACTAAATGTCACTCTCCTTTTCAGCTAGTTACATGCTATTAACCTTCAGAAACTTTGCAATAAAACGGTAAATTACACTTTGTCTTCACATCAGTTTTAACACACTTTAAATATTGCTCTCTACATACACTTCAATGTCCTTCAGATTGCAATGGAGTTGGAGTTTTCTGCAGAATCTGACCAAAGGGAGCTTCTCCTGGTGAAAGACTCTAATTTTATATTTGTCTTCAGTTTGCAGCCCATAGACTTTAGGATGTTCAGTAGCTGACGGCGAAACTTCACACCCACAAAGGCATAGAGGATGGGATTGAGGCTACAGTGAAGGTATCCCAACGACGAAGTCACGGTCAGAGTTTTGTCCAGAGATGTTTGCATTCCACATGCTGTACTACTGTTGTTCAGTTCAACTGTATCTACCAAAAGGGAGATATTATATGGCGTCCAGCAGACAAAGAAAACTGCCACAATGGCTATTATGACTTTGAAAGCTCGCTGTTTTTGGAGGCCTTTGGTGCCACATCGCAGCTGCCACAAGATGCAGGAGTAGCAGAAGACCAGGACAACTGAAGGAAGAAAAAACCCCAATGTGTGGTAGAGCCCTCTTCCTATGATCTTTTGATGTTTGACGTCCAAGCCAAATTTCAGATAATTGCGAGTACACTCTACTTTATTTCCTCGTCTGATATCTTTCACAGCTTCTAAAAAGATCCAGTCAGGGATGGAGAGGAGCACAGAAAACAACCACACCAACAAGCAGCTCACATGAACAACCCAGGACTTCCTTCTGGAGTACATCTGGGTAGCATGGACGATGGATAGGTAACGATCAAAACTGATACAGGCTAGCAGAAAAATCCCACAGTAGAAGTTGATCTGAAATCAAAACAAACAAAAACTAATCAAATACAGGGAACATTTAGCATTTTAAGAAAGGTTTACCTGTCATTGAAAAATTCTTACCGTAAAAACAGTTCCAGTAATCTTACAAAGGGAAGAACCAAACACCCATCCAGCTTCACTTGCATCCTGTGCAGCCCAGAGCGGTAGAGTCAACAACAGCAGGACATCTGATACAGCCAGATGAAGGATGAACGTGTCTGTCACACTCCAACGCTTCCTGCTTTGAAAGAGGACTCCCAGCAGAAGTCCATTTCCCAAGACACCAACAACAAACGCCACCGAGTAGAGAGTTGGTCTAAACAAGGATTCAAAAACTGAGCCACTGTTCAGGTCGCAAACATCACCTTCCTCAGTGTCACCATCATAAGAATTATTGTTATAGTCTGTCAAGTTATCTGCATAGTCGGCCCACCAGGGGAGTTCTTCTGTTGGATTCATACTCTTGTTCATCATTTACATCTGTAAGAAAAAAGGAAAGTTTTTACTTCGGTGTGTTCATTGAGTTGTAAAGCTTGGATCCAACCACACGGGGATGCTGTCTGTCTGCTAAGCTCCATCTTAGTTATTTTTACAATGATTTTGATTGAAGCATGACAATGTTTCTGTCTGTGAGGAAGAGGAATTTTTCTTTTTATGACACTCAAAAAAGCAATGCAACACTTTAGTTTAGTTTGATAAAATACGGTTTAAATTTTTGACAAATAACATAAAACTTTGTACATATTTATCTTTTTTTCTTATTTCTTAACATGGATATTACAATTAACAATCTGCTGCAATTGTTTGCACATCGTCATTTGTCTTTCTAGGTTTTTAATCTTTTTTCAATTCATTAAATCAACCTACACATCAATTTTGGTGTCACTGCCCTGTATTTCACACTACTGCTCCCTATCAGTTACTGTCACAATTATTACCAACAAAATTTTTATGCTTTAAAATGCTTTAAAACATTAAACATCACAACTGTTTAAGGAAACATAACTGCACACCTGCTGAATCACAAGTCAACTTTCAGGAATTTATTGGCAAAACATGCAGAAGATTTATTGGGCTGCAAATTAAAATTAAAATCATAAAATTACGCAAATTTGAAAGTTAATCTTATAAAATAAAAAGTTGTGTATGCTCATCAATGGCTTACTATGTACTAAAAGTATGAACATTCTGAACAAAGAAAGTAAATAACTTACCAATTTGTATCAGTCAGATATTGTAGGTCTCGTAGCTGTTCAGCAGAAATGTGCTTAATACAATCCAGAGCCACTATTAACACCATGCAGGGGAGTCACAAAGAGAGTGAGGAGAGATAGAAGGAAGAAAAAACACCACAGCAAGAACCACAGCGTCAAACGTAACACCTTTCAAGTGATTGGGGAGTAGCTTTGGGGGGGGGATTTAACTTTTTTCTTTTCTTAACAAACATAAAAGTTTGTGTATTTAGAAAATCTCATCAAAGAAGTCTTACTAATTAAGGTTTATTTAAAGCAACAACAAAAACACTAACAAAGACTTTACCTTAGGTCTGCCCTGCCTATCTGTCAACTGAATTCAAAAACTTTTGAGCAACTATTAAAAAAAATATGCAGAACCTAGTTTTGCAGATAACCAGAACTTAGTTTTTGTGACAGTAAAGTGACATGAACCAAAAACGTGCCACAAAAAACATTCCTGAACTGGGTTTGCATATGCTGCACAAACTATCCAACAACTTTGCTTCTGTTTTTTTTTTTAAAGATTTTTTGAGGCTCTAGTGGCCTTTATCTGAAAGTAGCTTGACAGGAAATTAGGGATTGAGAGAGGGAGAAGACATGCGGCAAATGTCGCCAGGCCGGGAATTGAACCTGCG
>CAEGAE010042322.1:0-24781 GCA_903067095.1 Girardinus metallicus
TTGGCCTCTCCAAATTGTCCCTAGGTGTGAGTGTGTGAGTGCATGGTTGTTTGTCCTGTTTGTCTCTGTGTTGCCCTACGACAGACTGGTGACCTGTCCAGGGTGTACCCCGCCTCTCACCCGGAACGTAGCTGGAGATAGGCACCAGCAGCCCTCCTGACCCCATTAAGGGACAAGGGTGTAATGAAAATGGATGGATGGATAACTTTATGACTTTTGGTGGCCCAAAAAATATTGTCACCTGATACTTTCTGCGTGTAGAGGTATAATAATGTTATAGATTTAAATAGACATCTCTTATCATGAAGATAAAATGTCTAAAAGCAATGGAATTTTGAATAAAGTTAGATTGTTTTGAATTCCCCAACACTTCATATATTGTTTTGTTCAACAGTACTACTAGCTGTGTACAAAGCTTGAGAGAGAAAATTTTAAGTGAGTTTGCAGAATTTTTCAACATCTAAGGAGGATGGGTGGCCTACATTAAAGCAGATTTAGTAGAATAGTTAAGATAAAAAATGTCTTATCCAATTTAGGGAAACCTTTGAAGAATAAAAAATAGACATTATAATGTATGAATAATACTTGATAAAATGATGCTGTAAGCAGTCTATTTTGGTGTGGTTTTCCGACTACATTTATAAGTGGCAGGATGGCTTTGTGTATTTATTCTAGAGTGTTGTAATATGAAAACAACAAATTGTAACCATTTCTTCTTCGTCTGGCTATTTTTTTTTATGGAATCACTCACTGTTATTTAGAGTCATATGTCAATTTAGCGTGAATTTAAATTTTTGACTTAAATATTGCTGCATTCTACTCACTTTTGTAAAACTTACAAATCATCACTTGGTTTGACTTTAAATTATTACTTTCAAAAGATATAAAGACAGGAACATTTACCCGTGTCAGAATGATCCCGCTGATCTCCAGCACCGACATGTCTGCTTTCTTGCATTCACCCTGCTCCCATATTATGGCGCTAACACGGTCTTTGGATGGGTGGCACGCCTGAAGCCAGTTTAGCTGGCTCTGATGAACAATACCAAGAGATGAAAAGTGTGAAAACCCAGTGATTAAAGTTGCAGTAAGATTTAAAAAAATAAGTATACAGTTTGTTATAACAAAATAGAATAAACAGCAAAACAGCTAAGAGCAGCTGTAACATAATGAGATATAAAAAAGACAAAAAGACAATATTGTAAGACAGATTTATATTTACACTGGTCAATCCTTGCTGTAACCCTTCATCCTCACTGCTTGGTGTTGTGCTTTGTGGAAGGTTCATTCCAGCCTTGAACCTCCCGTTCCCCTCACAGTCGCTGCTCCCCGTGGAGGCGGAGTCAGGGCCTTGCAGAAACTCCTCCCACATCGTGTCGTCAGTGTCAGAAGCGGGACGAGAGCCGAGCCTGAGTCGATCGATCTCATCAGGCTTTATTTTGGTGGGTCCCCCACTCTCCTCCTGATCCCACACAAAACAGTGTAAGTCACTTTGATTAACACTAGTACAAACAAAACTACAATATTTAATAAAATATGTTACAACAGAGAGTGAGAAATTTAAAGATGACTCATTATGCTTCATTGAGCAGGTTAGGATGGGTCTATGGGCTACACAAAACATGCTTGTTACATTTTTAAACAAAATCATTCTTACATAAATAGATTTTAGTCTGGTCAGATCTGCCCATTTTGAGCTCCTTTCAGAATGAGCATTTTTAGGGTCTCGTCACTTTAAATCCAAATAAGCTGCTGATGGCCAAGCCCCCCAACTCAACGTTTACACTGCAAACAGATGTGCAATTATACAATGTACATCTTTGAAAAGCAGATAAAGAGTCTGCTGCACAATCAACAAGAATGCATCAGGTCATTTCATTATGGTAAGTAAAACCTGAAGAGCCTCTAGAGGTCCCAGGCTTCCTTTTGTTGTGGAGGTTCAGATGTGAGAACACCTTCCTGGTTGGAGCAGCGACCCTATTGGACCAGCAGAGGGATTGCAAGCCAATCAGTCACTGATGAGGCCCACCTGCACCATATAAAAGGCTCCTGAAACGTTCCTCCAGCAGGGCAGCTTGTAGGAAGAGGTTTTGTTCAGCTGTCCCTCACCTTTGGTGCTTGTAACTGCTTTGGGCAGTTTTGAAATTTTTTGTTTCTGCTTGTTCAGTTAAGCAGTTCATCTCTGCTCTAGATTGTTTGGACAAGCTAAAAGCTTGTATTTGGGAGGCTTGGTGCTCCCCTTGTGTGTTTTTTTTTTTTTCCCCTTTTGGGTTATTTGAGTTTACCTTAGACTGATTTGTTTGGACCTTTGGAATTTAATTTGCACTTAATATTCTTCAGTTTGTTAGTCTTCTTTTTTTTTGTATTAATTGGGTTAAATTGTGTTTTGGTTTTGTGAAACCTTTTTGTAGTAAATCATTTTACATTCCACTTGTTTTCTCTGGACACATCTTTATGTTACACTCCCTGAATGTCTAGACGTTGGGGGTGTAAGTCAACAACAAAATACCTGCATGTTAAGCAACCATTGTTGAGCGCATACTGCGGTAAAACTCCTCGACTAAAAGTGCTGAAGCTCTGCTTGGGTTGCTAGGTAATGGGGGTTGGGCTTGGCTGAAGTTGCTAGACAGTACAGTGCTTATGGAATGTGACTTAACAAATAGGAGATTTTTTTTTTTTTTGAAACTGCTTACTTTCCAGACACCAAAAAAATACATTAACATTAATTAAAAATAAGTTTTTTTCTTTAGTTTTTTTATGCATTTGGCCTATCTTTAGAAGTAGTTGAACCTCAAACAGAAATACAAAAATGCGAATTTTGCATAATAGGTCCCCTTTACAGTTCCATTTAAATTCATTCAAACAATGAGTTTTACCTGAGGTTCTGCTGTAAGCTTGGGGCTGAACTTTATGTTCCTCTTCCTAACAGGAGACACTGACGGAGATGATGACTTTGGTTGTGCCTTGCGATGATGTAACGATCGAATTACCTCCACTGGTTGCTCGCTTTCCCCTTCATCACTGGAGAGCTCATCAGATGCTCCAAATTCTGAATGACTCTTGCACTGAAAGAGAACATAAAGACGGGTATGAAAGATTCATATGTGCTTGTGTTTGGTGTAATGTTAATGTTTTCATAAAAGGACATTGTGTTATAATAGTTACAAATGCAACTTTAACGGATGTACACAGGTACACAAGAAGAGTATTGCAGCTTTAATTACTTCATTGCCACTGACATAATTGTTTGTATAACTTTATAATAAAATTAAAAGGTGATATTTTATCTGCAATAGGTTGTAGATTTTTAGTAGCATTTTGATAGCTCCACTATACAAATTTAAGGCAAGTGTAAGAACCTTTCCACAGAAAGCATTTTGAAGAGGTTTTCAAACTACCCATGGTGCTCAGAATAGGGCTTTTACTCTTCCATTTACCACTGTTCACATTGACTCTAAAAATACTGACAGAGATGAGCGACTGTACCCGGCTCTCCACGGTCTTGTATAATCGCTGGCTATCTTCAAACTGCCAGGGCCCCTGCTGCTCTGTGTTCTCGCCGTCAATCTTTTCTTCTGATTTTTTCAACCCTCTGCCCTTCCTTGGCCTGAAGGAGACAGAATTTAATTATAACTCTTTAGGAAGAAAAAGGAGGGATATTAAATATTTCTTAAACTGTTAAACACAACAAAGAAAACAATGATATATATATATATTGTATCTAATTAAGACAAAACAAGTATGTGAGCAGTTAGCAAAATGAATAATGAAATTTAAATATTGTGTAGCACACTTAGGAAACAACAAAAAGCCTCTGGCTTTGTGTACTTTATGTGAGAGTTTACATATGAGCCAAGTGCTGAGTCTGTTAGGATATAAAAAGCAAAGATAAACCACCTCCTCCTGCGTGCAGGGCTGGTGCTGCTGCTAGCAGCTGGACTGCCTGAGGGCCACCGGCTGGACTCCGTTGAAACAATCTGGCAGTGAACGGTGCCCAGCAGCAGCATGAGACACATGGGCCCGAACACCTCGCTGGCACTGGCCCTGGGGACCTCCAGGTACAGCAGCACCGCTGCCACTGAGGGGAGCAAAACGTTTGGCAACAACAAACAAAGTGCTCTCTTAGGGGAGGCATTATAACAGAATTCATGTGTGCTAATGAGCTCTCATCTGTGCCGCTCAGCTGTGGAGGGAAACGGGGCACAGTAGTGCATAAATGAATTTAAACAAACAGGAATCCAGTAAGTGAAGGCTTGATTAAAATGTAGTGGCACTGCAAAACAAATAGAAATTTCAACAGAATGGAGCCACCTAAACACATTGTTTTCACATCAATCCCAACATAACTGGTTCCAAAAAAGTCTAAAGAGCACGTGGATCCAGGGACACATGCATAATACCATTACAGTGACATGTATAGGGCTGAAACAATTAATCGGATTAATCGATTACTGGAATGATCGTCAACTAATTTAATAATTGATTAATTAACTGGAGTATGTAACCCCATACATTTGTATGTCAATGTATCCGGCTAACTGTCCTGCTGTTTTATTAATTTGTTGAAAATAATAAATATCTAAAAAAAAAAAAAAAATCGGTTAACAATCTTTTGCTAGCCAATCATTAATCAGTAAATCCAAAAAAAAATTATAAGTCACATGCTGATGTTTGAAATATTTTTTTTAAACTGCAGGTGCATTCTTTGCCATAAATGATCAAGTGTACACTAAAACAATGTTGCCCAACACTGCTCCTCATGCCAGACTGTCCTACATGATTTAGATGTTTCTCTGCTTTAACACACTTGATTCAGAAGATTGTATTTCTACAAAAGCCTGTCAATCAGCCATCAATTGAAATCATGTGAAGCATGAAATGTCAAAAACATTCAGAGAACAGAAGGAATGGTTTGTTATTGTATTTTAAGAAATTTTTTAATTTATTTTCTTATTTGGGAAAAAAGTATATATAAAAATGCTTAAGTGGTTAAAAATGTGCTAATTTTTAAATCTAATTAATCAGTTAATCATCGGAATAATCAATTGTTAAAATAATTGTTAGTTGCAGCCAGACCTATACATTAAGATCTGACTCATGAGGAAGTTGAATGAGTTCACCATGGGCTTACCTTGCAGAAAATATAACATGAGGATGCATGAGGAAATGGACGTGGAGGTCACCTGGATCCACCACTGGAAGAAGAAGGGGAACAGCAGAACTCTGACCAGACCTTTTCGAGTCAGTGCTGTCCACTGACTCTCCGGTTTGGCTTTACTGAAAGTTGATCCTGTGGCGACAAAATAACCAGCAACACTATTGAAAGTATATGCTATTCACATCAGGTAGTTAATGTGTCATTTAGAATCACATGCGACATTACTTAACATAAAATATGTTAAATAATGATTCCTCTCACCTCTTACTAAGTCAACATCAATGAGGTCAGGTTTGATGTGACCTATCTTCTTTGGTTTTCTCTCCAAACCCTTCAGTAAACAGAAGCAGGGCAATTAATTTAGAAGAAATGAGACATAAAAACACCTACAACTTTGGGGAAAAAAAAACAAAAAAAACATCTTACGCCTAAATCTGCTTTCTCCAGGGATTTTTCCCAGACTTGCTGGTCATAGGCCCCGATCTGTAACCAGAAACAGCACTGTTTTTATTATTTTGTTTTCAACACACCACATAAGACTTGTTTATTCAATTTACACTGACACATGTTAAAGAAAAGCAAAAAGTTTGATCAGCTGAAGCAAAAAAATCTCTTTCTTGCCAAGAGCGTTGTTGGGATTAGAACACCTTTAAAATGCATAAATCTCTTAGTCTGGTTTTAAGTAATATACATGGACATTTGAAGGTATGAGTTAAACTCCGACAGATTAAAAGTTCAAGTCTGGCAGCAGGAAACACCCTTTGGTGTCTTGTTTGTTACCACAACATGTTAAAACAAAGCATACTTAAGCCATACTTAAACAGAAGCTAATTCATTCTCTTTCCACACTTTCATAAATTCAAAAGGAGCTGCCTGCCTCTGCTTTCTCCATACAGGCATTGCAACTTTCTATTCATGTTTGCGGTTGTTTTTCTACATGATTGACAGGTGGCAATGTAAAATAGAATGCCTTCATAACTAGCTATATCATAAACACTAACCTGTCTGAAAAATTTAAAAACAGAAAACAGTTAGTTATAAATTTGCAAAAATAATCAACTATGGTGTTAGCAATAGTAACAGATTTTATTTCAATGCATAAACCGAAACAAAAGTGAAACAATAGCTGTCCGATATCAGACCCAGAAAACCTGATTAAATACAAAATGCATTTCTCAAAGGAGTATTAAATTTAATACAAAAAACAAATTCCAACTAGTGAGAGTCATTATTCATATATTGACAAAATATGGAACTGACTGAATCTTCCCAGGAATGGCCAGCCAATCAAAATTTGTCAAAGAGCTCATTCATAAATTACCCAAGAGGTCACAGCAAAACACAGAACATCATTTAAATCACTGCAGAACTCACTTCAGTTAAGTTCAGCGTTTATAATTAAGGGATAAAAAAATAGACTGGGTAAAATGAAATCTGTGAGACAAATACACAGCGAAAATGAAAAAAATGGTGATGAAAAAGAACATAAGAGCCTGTCTGACATTAACTAAAAACATTATTATTGCCAAGACATTTGGGAAAATATGCTGCGGATATACAAGACAAAAGTAGCACTTTACAGGTGGTGTAAAACAAAATGCAACTTTTCCAAAAATGAAGCAGTTTACAAACATTTCGTTAATTGAATTAAAGCTGCTTCGCTGCTTTTACTGAGCAAATCCTGAAGAAAAAAGTCCATTCAACAGTCAAGCACTTGATTCAGAGAAAACCAGTTTGTCCCTAAAATTATAAAAAAATAAAATAAAAGGTTTAGAGTGGCCTAGACAAAGTTCAGACTTGGTAGTGTGGTGCAATTGGTTTTTAGATTAGGAAGTGATTCATTTTTCTCATAAGGCCAGATTGGTTTGGTTAGCTTCTGCCCTTCATACATGCAACCATTATTTGAAAACTGCTATGCATTTAAACAAGTTATCTTTGTAAGATTAAATGTGCTTAATGATATGAAACATGTAGGAGTGATTCTTTTTATTACTTTGTCAAAAGCAGGAAAACAAACAACTCCTGGCTTAATATACAAACACAATCACTAACAAAACGTTATTTTCAGGTAAAAAAAAATACTATTGATATCAGTATAAAATCTTAAAATTATTTAAAGATATGATGTTCTTACCTTCTCTTGATACCAGGCTATTCTGGCCATTGTCATCAGAGACTGGAACCAGTACTCTCAGATCATGTCATTTTACTGGACCGAGGAGGAGAGACTGGGTTGAAGTTCAAGTTAGATTTAAACAAAGTCAAAGAGGCTGACAAACTGCAGAACTGTGAAAGAGAATCGCTTTGTTAAAAAGCTCGTATATGTTTCATTCATTCAGTAAGCAGTAGAATTTTTTTTTTAAATGAAACTTACCTAAAATTAAAGTTGGTTGAACAAACTGGAAAGAAATCTTCAGAAACCATAACAAACGGATTTTAGGATCGTCCCAGCGTTTTGTTGTCAGACTTTGCCGCCCATACTGTGTGATTTACTTCAGCTGAAACATTTCAATACTAATAACGACTCATTAATGTTCACTTTAAAGCCTCACGTTGTTTAAAAGCATTTTCCTCGACATTATTTCAACTATTCTGCACTTTCAGCTAATTCTTCCTCTTCCCTTTTCCGGGGTTTATTGTGTTGATGCTTGAACAGTTATTTTTCCCTCAGCATTGTCTGTCAGGAGGAACCTGAAATCCTGTTCGGTATTTTAAAATCGAAAAGCAGATATATAAATCCAAACCTCCCCCCCAAAACACTAGCATTTCTTCGTTTTACAAAAAATGCGACATTTTCAAGCAAGAAATGAAAGTACTGCTTTTGAATTGTCCAAACGGATCATCGTAAACTGCTGCCTGAGAAGACAAACGCGGCATAAAAGTGACGAAGCGGCGCTCAAAATTTTAGCCAATTAGAGCGTGACAAAAAAAAGTGTTTAGCGTTATCCAGTGAACCGATAGGTAAGCGGGGATAAAAAAAACCCGTTATAGAACGTATATTGAATGTTTTCTGTTAATACATTTAATGTAACATATTAGCAGGATAATATTCCATATTTTACGTTTTTCTTGGAATAATAAATCTGCTTCAATTAAGAAACTAACGATGATTGTGGCTCACAAAAACGTGCGAAGCAAATTTAAATAGCATATTGATTACTACTACAACTTCTGTTAATTACTACTACTTTTACTACTACTATTCTAAATTAAGACATGCATGCTTTTGGTAACCAAAAATTTAAAAGCCAAAGACAATGTGCAGCAAATCCGTTGGGGAGAGATTTTTTTAATTATTAGAACTTCATAATTAACAAGTTGGTCCACACTACATGTAACGTAGTAATTTTACGTTTAAAATTACAATGTCATCTTGATTTTGTTGTTGTTGTAAAAATGCTGTATTCTTCTACTCAAACTAGCCTAATCCATTACAGTATTTTAGAAATCTGAAGGACCAGTGAAGTACTAAATAATTATCTTGGTAAAAATGCTCAAAGATAAACAGGTTTTACAGGTTTGCTGCAATGCACCCTAGATGGCAGGCTGTGAAGACAGAGGCAGAGTCATTTCTCATTCGACTCTTGAGTGTCCACTAACGGTTGGTCGTGCTCTGCTGCACACACAATCTTCCTCTTGACCTTCTTGTTGGATGAAATGATAAAGTAGGGGCTGAGGGAGGCATAGCAGGAGGAGAAGAACACCCTCATGTCAGCCACTACCGGTGAAACCTTTGATACCGTCAACATGTAGATCCAGATCACATTATCAATGCCAAAGAACAAAACGTAGAGAACCACCAGGGTCACCACAGTTTTAGCTGCTCTAGTTTCTGCCCTGCTGCCATGAGAGCGACGGATCCCTTTCAGCTGTTCGCTGTGGCGGTGCAGAAGCAGGAGGATGTACCCACTGGAGCCCAACATCAGGGCTACAAATGCAAAATCCCTCCCAGAGACAGCCACTCCGTTAATAACATAGGACATATTGTCTCTGAAGTCCACATGGCAGAAGCCAAGATTGAGGGTGAATGCAGGGATGGTGCCGTTACGTGGAGCAATGGAGAAAAACGGAGCTGCAATACAAATGGCCATATTAAGGAGCCACAGTGCTGCAAAGGTTGGAAGGACCAGAGAGGGAAGCACAGGTTTCAGCTTGGACAATCTGGGCCCTGCAGGGGCTATTGTCATGGCCTGAAATACGCTGAGCATGCAGGTGATGCACACAGACAAGGCCCGTCCAATGCGATAGGCATAGATCACCACCTTACAACCAGGGTCATTCAGAAGATCCTTCAACCCAAACACAGTCATGGTCTGTGGCACACAACGAGTCAGCAGTAGCATCAGATTGGCGAAGGCAAGGTGGCAAAGGATCATGTCCACAGGAAGTAGCTTTGGTTCAGTACAGATTATGCTGGCGTACGCCAGAAGCACAACAGCGTTCCCCAATATGCCCAGGCCTGTTTGCAAGAGGAAGGAGACCCCTTTGATGGTCACACAGAGGTCCATACCAACAAGCCCTGCATGAGACAAGGTTTAAACAGTAGGCATGACAAAAACATCTGATGCAAATCACGTAAATCTTAGTTAGATCATGTGAAACAAACCTCAGTAATCCAAACCTGATAGACCTTACTCTCGCTTGAAGCTACGGATAAAAAGCAAAAATATTTTAGTAAACTGGCTGCAAAATAGCTTGTGAGAGACAATTTATAATCCTCAAGGTCCCTCAAGACTGCTGCAAAGATTCAGCTCACAGTGTGGCAAATTAATGCAATAAGCTAACTTTGACTCTCATTGTCTCAGAGGAATAGAGTCACAAACAAAACACTTGACTTATAATACAATAGTGGCTAGTATAAACTGGGATGCTTGCAGAGTGATTTCTCCTGATCTCCCTGTTGCTATGATTTCTTAATGAACACATTTCTGAGGAGGATATTGCTAAAATTATATTATGTGTCAGGAATAAAATAAATAAGATTTATTTTTAGAGGTAGCCATCAAATAAGTTAAAGCTTTGGTATTTTATCTTATCCTCGTTATGAAAAATGGTGGGTAGTACTTACATTTACTTACAGTTACAATTATTTGAACAACTTATCTGGAAAAGATGCAGAGTAGTTTTAACGTACTCATACTTTATACTTTTACTTGAGTATTTTTATTAGTGAATATTATTGTTATGATAATACTCATAAATTCCTGGTTAAAGTTCCTGGATACTCCACCCAGTGCGAGTAACTTTGCTGAATAATGAACAAGTATATTTTAACCAAAAATACATGAGACGGATACAAACCTGTAGTTTGTATCTGTAACAAATGCTTTTTTATGTAGTCTCTACTGCTAGAAATGAACACTGAGCTACTGCTTTTAACAAAGTTCTGTATGCCAATGTGATGTCTCCCTTTAACAACATGTTCAGGGAGACATCTTGTTTTAATATAAGGTTTGTTGTTTTAATGTTATTTTTTATTTGCTGAGCCTGTTAAGACATTTGGAGATTAATTAGATGCACTAAACACTACATATTGTTAATGGATGTACTTACACCACTGTAAGCATTAGCTTCCTCAGTTTCATATGGTGAAATTGATTTGGAAACATGTTTGTTCTGCCTTAATATTTATTTTGTAATTATGTAATTTATTTTAATTGTTTCTTTCAGTTTCAGCTTTAAATTACCAGAATTTGCACATAACTTCATGTAGTTATTTATTTTTCCTGTCTGATGGCATTATTGTAAAATATTAAATCAGTTGTTATGATCTGGTACTTGGTACTTAAGTAGCATTTTTACCAAATAGCTACTTTTTTACTATTACTTGAGTAAAAATACATTGAATATATTGAGTGCTAGTTATCATGAATACAACATTTATGAAATTTGTCTGACATTACATTGAACAAAATCATTTTGTAGTGGACAATAAATCAAAACAATAAGTAAATAGTTATAAATAGTACATATAGAGATGTGTGTGTGTTTTAATAAAGAGTTCCTTTATAAATAAATACATTTTCAACAATAAAATTATGGGTAAAATATTTGAATCACTTTAAGATTTGTCTTTGCTAAAAGAAATACTTGTTTTTTTTATTATTATTTTTTTTATAACAACTTAGCTCTGCTGCTTTATGTAACCATATGACCAGTTCAACTGTTTTTCATGCCTCCAATTTTGTTTTGTTTATACAAAAATTACTTTTCACTTTTTATGAAACCAGAGAGGGAAAGAAAAGTTAACCAACAAGAGAACGAAGCAGTGTGTAGTTTTTGTTTACAACCATAAGTTTTTACGAAAGGACATATGGTGCTTTTTTGTGTACTCTTTTCTGACTTTATGTCTAGAGAGCATATTAAAGAGACACAGAGGAGCAGGACAATTAACTGCAGGTATGTAACAATGCCTGTTTGCAGTAATTAGGGGCAGAAGCAAATCTGGTCATTATTAATTTAAAATGCAAGCCTCCACAGTTTGAAATGCACCTAAGGGTTTCTTTCAGTGAAAGTGGAAAATAGCATGTGAGCTGCATGTTTTCCTCTAACTGCACAGAGAGTTTAGGCTCCATCAGCTGGAACAGTCACTTTGAATGCTAACTGTTTTTTAGGATGGTTGTTTTTCTCATGGGAGTCTTCTATGGAATAAATCATCATTAGAGAAAGTCTCTTCCTTAGTGTTCTTTTTCACATGTTTACATGTTCAGAGAGTTAATTAAAAAGGCATGTTGAAGCTTGTTCTCCTCAGGGGAATTCAACATGTCCTGTTTACTCCTATGTGACTTCAATAACATCGAAGCCCTTTCCTCCTGGAAAGTAATTATTCTCTAATTGCCATCATAATTATTATATCAGAAATACATTTAATAATAATTAAATCTATTTCAATGTAAATTTTTTTTATATTAATTATAAAAGTCATATCTAGAATAAAACAGCTGGTGATTATAAATGTGCAATGGGATATAAATTTGCTACACTTCTGATCGATTTCCTATATCAGTGCAGCATCTTGTGAAAGGAACCTTTTGCTCTTATACTGAGGATATAGTTTGGGTTGAAGGGGAAAATGATACATTATTACATATTGTTTACGTAAAAATATGTTCCCTACAACCTCTCAGACACTAATTTAAATTAGTGTTTGCTAGTGTTTCTTTTTTTTTTTTTTTAAATAGATTTCTTTATTTTGCCAACAAAGATGATTATTAGCAAAACTAATGTAGCATTTCAAACCACTAAAAGCTATTCTGAACACCAAAGAGGTGAGCCGTTAATCCAAAAATAGTATTTATGCAATACTGTAGTAGCACAACTTCAACATATACTTACTCAAGTAAGGTTGTAACAAGGATGCTGTAAAAAGGCTACTCTAGACGTGAGTAAGTGATCGATGATCTTATTTTTGATACTTTACCATCAGACAGACCAAAAAATATAGTTGCATGTCAATTCTAGTATTTTGATGACCAATATTAAAAATGGTTTACAAATAACACTAGTACAAAATAACACAACTTAAGTAAAAGAAACACTACTCCATCAATTTTTGAATATCTAACTTGAAACCAATTCTTTGTTTTAGAATAGGGTGAAGTGCTTCCAGTGACTTATGGTGTCCACCATATTATTATGACCTCTAAATGGCAGTAAAACTACTGGTAAAATATCCCCTCCTCCCTATCTACTCATTACTCAAGTAGATGTAATGAGTTCATGTAACTACTTATTACCCACTTCTGCCAACAAATACTTGCATGAAATAAAAACATTTTAGGTGAAAAATAAACACCTTTGCAATCAGCCACATGCCATTTGTCCAAATACAGCATACAAGCTGAAAACTACTGAAAAACAGAAGCTTAGCAGTGTATCTTCTTAGTATAATCACTGAGGAAGTCAAATCCAACTAACAAAAAGAAAGTAATATATCTATAATTTGAAATATAAAATTCTTAAAAAAAAAAAGTTACCCAAAGTGAAACGTTAGTTTTTCCTTAAGTTAACTGATACATTAAACAATAACTAAACCCACATCACCAGCAGTATTTTTTTTTACTTGTGCCACTTATTAATGCCAGAATATAAATTTAAAGGGGGAAGTCCAATACAAAACATTTAAGATTCAAAAGGGGTATTTTGAGGCATTTTCAGGGAAGTCCCTTTTTATTTCTGTTTTGGCCACAACCAAGAGACTAAAGACTAAAGACGAATTTCCAATTCCCTGCAGAGAGACATGCAGGTAAATTACATCACCTACTTGCATTGATATGTCCATCCACAATGGTAAAGATTTATTACCTTTGGACATATACCACAGCAATAAGTTGGATTTTAAGATATGTTCTTATGGTAAAAAGAAAAACAAATGTGGGGGACTGGTTACATTTCTGACAGTTAAGAGGATTCTGGATGTGATTTGCTTTATATCTCTCCACTGGGGGGCACTGTGGTATTGAAAGGTAACTGAGCCTTTAATGTAACCTGTAATTCACTTAAAAATAATTGAAGGAATGTAAATTAATGCATTATTAAAGCAGATGGTGTTTATAAAAAAGTATTTAGAGACTAATTGAAAAAATTACAAATAAGATATAACAGTATGTAACAAAATCATTTCCACTTGGTGAAACATAGACATTGATAAATTATCTGATCATTTTTTACACTAAAACATTGCTCTAATATGTTCTTCCTCTCGCTACCATCTTGCTGTCAGCTTTAAGTGTTTTGTACAATATAAATGAGAACAATCAGTGGCTTCTTCATGTTAATCTGGTCTGTCTAAACCCACTGAGAGGACAGAATCAGTCATCTGAATTGATCTCAAGTAATTGGAGGCTGAGGGAAGAGAAGTCAATGGACCATGCAAAGCAGAACCAACAGCTGCTACCTGTCTCCAGGTATAAAGAAAGAAAAAGCCTGCTGACTTCATGAGGGGATCACCGTTTGTCAGGCACAAGTTCAGCTTCAGAGCTCTCAGCCTTCTTTACCTGCCATCAGGTGGGATTTTAACTTCCACCAAAGGTTTTTTTTTCTGTGACCAGCTTGAATAACTTTAATCAGTCAACATTTTGACAATATGATTGAATGATTTTCTATCTTTATTTATTGTTTTTCCTCTCTGCAGGAATGCTATCTAATGCAGATGTCCGCGGGATGCTCTTTCTGTCACTCACTGTTGTTGGAGTTCCTGGGAACATGGCGGTCATTGTTGCCTTCCTCCTTCTTATCCTCCAAGAGAGCTGGCTCCTTGCAGCAGATGCCATCGTCCTGCATCTGTCCTGCACCAACCTGCTAGTGGTGCTTGTACGCTGTCTGATGGAGACGCTGGCCTCCTTCCACCTGGCCAATGTCTTTGGAGACGTTGGCTGCAAAGTTGTGATCTTCATCTACAGAACTTCCAGGGCCCTCTCTATCTGGCTCACCTTTCTCCTTAGTGCATATCAATGTTTGAGTATTGCCCCTCCTGGATCAAAATGGGCCTCTGTCCGCATCTTAGTGGCCCATAATTTACCCATTGTATTCCTTTTCCTCTGGGTCCTCCATACTAGCCTGAGTGCAGGGGCCATATTGTACTCTGTGAGCTCCAAGAATGAAACTGCTGTGGCAACAAGCGCTATCAACGTGGAATTCTGTTATGTGAATTTCCCATCAGTTATCCTCAAAGAGGTTTATGGGGCGATACAAGTGAGTAGAGATGTGGTGCCTATGGCCCTCATGACTCTAACCAGCCTTATCATTCTTGTTCTCCTCTACAAACATAGCCAGCACCTCAAGGGGCTCCGTGGCGCCGGCCATGCTGGTTCAGGGACTAGCGGTTCCAAGCAGCGGGCTGCTAAAGTCGTAGTTGTGCTCGTGACCGTTTATGTTGTTCTTTATGGGGTCGATAACGGTCTTTGGGTATACACACTCACTGTGAGGCACACGATGAGCTCCTCGCTGATCTCTGACCTGCGTGTGTTCTTCGCCTCGCTGTATGCAGCGCTGAGCCCTCTGGTTATCATCGCGTCTAACAGGAAGGTGAACAGCAGGCTGAAGTGTGTAGCACAGGAAAAGCCTTTGCTGGGAAAAACAGCTCACCTTCGTTCTATATGAGGGCAATCTGGGACGGTCGATTGCACACATGGCTGGAGGTGAAACCGAAGCTGAGATGAAACTGAGCTTTTCTAATATCTGGGTCATGTGTAGGTTATTCTGTTGAAATCCCACTTTCTGACAAGAATTACTTTATCTCTGCTAGTACATTCTAGAGTTGAATTTTTGGAGGTTTTTTTAAGGAGTTGTTAAGGAAGTTGCAGCTCTGTAAAATAACAAAAATAAAAGAGATCACAGCAACCTTTTTTTCCAAAATTATGATTTCTAGATGTTTGACAACCATCATTCGATACTGATTAGATCATCACTTTACCCCAGCAGTAATGTGAAAAACTAATGGCAGGATGCGTGAAAACTATAATGCAAAATCCAGACACTGATTTCTCAACTTTAAAACAACCATTAGAATGGTGTTGTTTGAAAAAATATGAATATCTTCTCTTTGTTTTATTGAAGCCAATATATGGTCAGTGACATAATTTTTATTTAAAATTTTGGAACACTTTATCAATTGTTTATATAATTAAACAAAAATATAAATTTTATTCAAGCACATACCTATAAAAAAATAAGAGCAGAGAATTGAAACTTTCCTATAATTTTTCAAAAATTTCTAGCACTGTATTTGACATTATGTGTCCCTCCATGTGAAAGAAAATAGTGACAACTACGTCTCTCCTGGTCTACCAGTGTGTTAATTTTCCTGGTTTATGTCTCATGTTCCAGCAGTACAAATTACAACCTGGTAATTCATTTCATGTTGCTGTCAAATAACTTCCAAGTCCCCATTTAGCCATGATTAAGCATTTGGATAGGATGTGGGAAACGTTCTGTGATAATCAGGCAGGTTAATTGCTACACTGAGATTTCGTTGAAAACGTGACTCCAAAAGTACATTCTTTACAGCTCAGTCATAAAATAAAATGTTCATTCTTTTTTTTTTTTTAATGTGTCCTGTCTGGCAGAAAGGAGCGCTGGACAATACATTCTAAAATGTTCATTTCACAATGAATTATTCCATTTATTTCTGAAAATGTCTGTCTGAATCATATGTAAGCTGTAAAATGTTGCAAAAAATGAAGCGTCACAAAATTGCATTTTATTCTAATGTCTGGAGAGTTCACAGTTGATGTGGCAGTGAAAGAAATTAGGAGTCATAATGTAATTGCTGCAACATAAGAGAATCAAGGACATAACAACCTCCGTCACTGACAGCCCAGACACATAAAGTGGGGCTGCCAGCTCTCTGTTATCCTGCAGTAACTCTAAAGTGAAATCAGTGTCACACTTTTAATCTGCAGGTGAGGAGAGGGAGGAGAAACCCTTGCAGTGCTTGTGCAGAACTGTTGCATTTACCAACAAGATGACATCAGCAATGAAGAACATTTAAAAGTCACATCAATCAGAAACATTTACTTTTAATTTAAAAGTTTCAAATGTTAAAACCCCTCATATTTGCTCTCAAAGCTCTTTCTCCAGATGAGAAATCCCATGTGTCTTACTCTTCAAACCACTGAAATCTGATTGGCACTTTAAGACAGACTCCGGTGGAATGAAGGATAGAATACATGGATAGATTTGGGACCCACCCTGCAGTTGGAATACTGGATGCCAGTCTGTCCTTTCAGGGCTTTCCTGTAAGGAGAAAAATAGTCAAATCATTAAAACAAAGAACAAGAACACAAGAACAGGTTCCATCAGGGTGTATGTTCAAGTGTCTGAGTCTGTGTGTGAAGGGTGCGTCACCAAGGCCTCTCCCCACACAAGACAAGACCTGTTGTCACGGTTTTCTGTTTTTCTGAAGTCTTTTGAGCATGGAGAATGCTGAAGGCAGTTTAACATGATCACACAAGCACAAATGCAACCTCCTACTAGCCTTCCATTTCTCACTGTCGGTTGTCTATTTTTTTTCATTCTATCTTAATGTTGGATAGAAAACAGAATTTGCTATCTTCTAAGCAAAGCATCCTGCATACAGAGAAATTAAAAAAATGAGTGGATTTTAGCAAAATTGAAAACCTTTAGGTGCATCCTATTTGCATGTAGTTATGCAAAATATACAGATACAAACCTGTGCAAAAAAAGCTGTCAGAGCTGTCCAGAGTGTCTTGTTACACAAAAATCTCAAAATCCTGCCAGCTGATGCCCCAGGACTGCTGCTGTGCTCTGCCTGATGTGAATCTGTTTACCTGCACCAGGTACAAATCTTTTTGTCCCTCTGTCCACCAATAGCAATGCAGAAGAAGGGTTGAACCAACCCCTTTTTTTTTTTTGCCTTGGAGCAAATCCACACCCTGCTGCAACTGAATGTTAACTCAGAAACATCTCTTCCCCCGCAGAAAAAACTTTTTTTTACCAATTCCACAAAGTTGATGAAAAATGAATTTACAAGGTGCAACCAGTAGAAAAAACTGCCATAGCACCAAACAAGCAAGACAAACAAAAACATTCAGAAGTCAATGTTTTTAGAATAACAAAAAAAGCATAGTAATTTTTATTCCTTTATTCCTATATAAAGTTGTAGTTAATTGGATCTCAAAAAAGTAAAAATCTAAAATATGCCTCTGATGAAGTTTAAATAACTAAAACAGTTGGAACTTATTTCTGTTTCACTAATTAACACATCCTAAGGTACATTTGGTTTTGTGCAAATGAGAGACTTGCTGTAATAATCTCTTTTTGATTTCACTGATAACATCTCTGTTGTTTCCATTTATGGGATTTTTCTTTGGGCTTGTTTACAGGATTTATTTGTCAAAGCGAAGCTACAGTCAGAAAATCCTGTAGCAGTTGTGTACTGGTATACAAATCAACACAATGCAATTATCTTTGACTGCAGAACTGATAGAGAAATGAAGAATTACATAGTAGAACTCGTATCTGTTCTTTAAATATGCAAAGCAGCTAAAATGCCGCAAAGTAATGTGCTCTAAAGTCTAACCCAATAGCTACCAGCAAATATTTACAATTTTGATTCCATTTTTGAAAAAAATATAAGATCCAGAGTTGACTATCTGTGTGAGTTTTTCTCTTGCATTCATCTGGTTTAACTGATTTCCTCAGACTCACACTCATGTTACAACTTGCCTGGAATGTTGCACTGCATGCAAGCAAGGAGGCCTGTTCTGGAGCAAAATACAAAGCCAAAAACAATTTAAACGAAAACAGTCATAAGATAGTTGAATCTGCACATTGAGGCATTAACTAGTTCTAACTTCAGCAGTACAGTATGGGTAAGAAGTAAGACGAATTTGTATTAAATTGATGAAATATGGCCAGCTTGTGGGATTAAGCAGATGATTGATGGTGCTCTCATGTTTAAGCGTTACCTACAGTAAAAGTAGCAACAGTCAGCAGACTATTAATTAAACATAAAGGACAGTGAGAAACAGCTTGCTTTGCTATTTTCAGAAATAACAAAATCTTTCTGTCACAGTCAACCCTAGTCATTAATTAAAATTTTGAACTGTAGATCAAAATTAAATAGACTTTCTAAATCCTGATTTTTTTAGAGCCCAAAATAGACTATGTTAGGTTACAGTAAGGTACTCATATCCTTTGAACTTCTTTTGCTGCCTCATTTTCCAGGATCACACTTTATTTAACTTCATTCATTTCACCATCAAATCTCACTAGCTTTCCCATTTCTGCTTAAGCCAGGCATCCACACAGTTTGATGCTGCCACCACCATGTTTCACAGTGTTCAAAATTATGTGAAGTTTTAATTTTTCATTTATTGAATTTTGTATGTTGGCCAAAAAGTTACATTTTGGTCTCATACTATCAGAGCATGCATTTGCTTTGTCCCCCATATGACATTTAAATCAGAATATGTTTTCTTACCACTCATGAAAACCAAATGTGTGGAGTCCAAAACAAACTTTTGTTCCGTCTGCAGATTTTCCTACTTGGCAGTTCTGGTACAAATTTACCAAAGTGGAGGTGTTTTTTTTTTAAAGAGGGTACAAAACAACAGACTGAAACAAGCAAAAACAGGGTGGTATTTTTGTTGTTGAATACGTTAGATGAGCCAAAGAGCCAGTTGTGGCTGTAGGTTGTAGAACTATAATCTAACAGATAAAAACTGTGATCAGCTGAAGCTGAAAGTGTAGCATCTTCATTTTTATTTCTTTGTTAAAGTAAAACTGTAAAGGCGAGAAATGAAATTAGTCCAAGGGAGCAATTAGCCACAGTTTCTGTGCCAGTGCATATCATCATAACAAATTGCTTTAGTATAATGACTATATCTTGGTAGGTTTGTAGATGTGTAATGCTATTTAAAATTTCAGGTAATGGATTAAACTGTGTTCAGTGGGATGTTCAAAGCTTAGGATACGGTTTTTTTAACCTAAACCTGCATTAAACATTTTCACAGTTTTATTTTTAATCCATCTGCTTTGCTTTCATAATGTCTTAAAGATGCTGTTTCTTCAATAATGTTCTTTAACAAACCTTTCAGGGCTTCACAGAAGAGAAGATTAAATCACACATAGTTAGCAAAATCAGTTACTTTTGGAAGCATGGAGTTGGATTTTATTTAGGGGTATCCAAATAAGAGGTCCTAATACAAACACATGTTGCGCCTTATTGATTTTTCTTTGTAAAAAAGCGTAAACCATGTATTATTTTATTTCCACATCAAAATTATGAACTATTTTGTTATGTTCAAATACATAAATTCTTGGAATATAAAATACTTTGAAGTTTGTGGTTGTGACATAACAAAATCTAATTTTATTTAGCAAAAAATGTAAAGCATAAACCATTTATTCCATGCATGTAAAAATGATAATGTAAAACTCTTGAATTTTCAATGGAAGCAGGAAGAGTGAAGCATTAACACTGTCAGGAAACTATCAGTGTAGTCATACGGTAAACGCAAGACTTGGTGAGAGTGGAATGATGGTCACCGGCCCCCACTCAGAGAATACATGCTCTGTTTCCTAAAACAGTTTTTTATAAAGAAAAGAGAATAGCAAGAAAATGTTGAGTAAAAAAAAAAAGGAAAACGCATACAGAGATGTTTGGAACTTCTGAAGAATAATTTAAACTCTTTCACCAGCAATGTGGAGGGAAACAGCTTGTAGTGGTGGAAATGAAAGCAAAGACAAGCCCTGACTTGAACTAAAGCATTAGTTGCTACGTCAATATTCTCTCAAAATGTGCACGTGACTTTTTTCCAAGTATTTTTGTTTCATCTTCACACAGGTAATCTCTCTGAGATCAAGGCAATATTTTAAATCAAAAGAGAGAAAAAAGTGTGTGTCAGACCAAACACAGGCTTCAACCAAACATCAGTTTAAGGGAATTAATATGTTGATAAGACGATCCTGGGTCCTGGGGGATTCTGAATCATGCTGAAAGCTGTGAGAAGGCATAAATCCAAATTTGAATCTATTTAAATGATCGTTTTTCAAAGGCGGGAGACAAAATGATTGCTCAGAGCACTACTTTTTTTGTTTTTAAAGCTGAACCAAACTCAAGGGAGCTTTGTGAAACAATCACAGTTGTTTGAAATTTTGGACATTTTGCTGAGTCATTCAGGAAATGTGGCAGTATTACTTTACACAAACATAGTAAATGAGACATACAGAACTCTAATCCTTATCAACAATGTAGCATTTGTGCCTCTACATACATCAACTGCAGTGCTCTGAAAAATATTTGCCATCCTACAGATGTCTTACTTTTGCTTTTTGATACATTTCACATTTTGTATAGTCAACCACGTTACAATATGAGACAAAAAATAAAAGCAGTTTTAAAAATATGATTTTTTTTTATTAAGGGAAAGTTAAACCAACCTTTGTAAAGAAATAGTTAGAATTAACCATGATTGACCACATCTTTTGAAAATCTGAGTCTACTTTCAATACCTAAATCAAGACCTGATTTCTGCTAGAATCAATAAATCACTTACAAAGAATCTGCCTGACAACATGAAGTATAGGCTGCAAGATCTCAAAAATCAATTTAAAATGTCCCAATCTAAAGAAATTCAAGAGCAGATTAGAACAAAGCAATTGCATCTGTCAGTCTGGAAAGAATTATAAAGCCATTTCTTTGGCTTTGGGTCCCCAGAGAATAACAGTGAGAGCCAATATCCACAAATGGGAAAAATATGGAAATTAACCTTCCCAGGTGTAGCCTGTCAACAGAAATTACCCCAACTATGCATTAAAGATTCATCCAGGAGGTCATTAAGGCATCCAGAAAAACATTTAAACCACTGGAGGCATCATTTTTATTGATATTCAACAATTAGGATGAGACCAGACAGAACTGACTTCAACACTCCTGACCAAAAAAAAAAAAAAAAAAGAAAACATTTGCTAAAAAACATCTTGATGATCCCCAAAACTTTTGGGAAATATTTGCTGTGGACTGATAAAACAAAACTGGAGCATTTTGGAAGTTGTGTGTCTCATTACATTGAACATAAAATTAATACATCATTTCAGAAAAAAAAGAAAAAATCTAACCAAACATGGTGGTGGTTTGAGGTTGTTTACTTCCCAGCTTCAAGATCTGGTCTACTTGCCATAATTGATGGAAATTAAAATTTCTGCCCTCTCTCTCTCAAAAAAAAGTCCAGCTGTCAATTAAGATCAAACACACTTGTTCTACACAAGAGAACAATGATCCAATGTATACTGACATGCTTTAATGGCTCAAAGATAAACAAAATTAAGATTTCTGAATGGCCTATACTTAAGATCTTTTGAGTATAGTACGACCTTGAACAGTGAATTCATGCTGAAAAACCCTCTGTTGTGGATTAAATTATTTAATTGTGCAAGAAAGATTGGATCGAAAATTCTTCATTGCAAAAGACTGTAATTAGAAGTTTTCTTAAATGCTTGTTTGCAATTGTGGCTGCAAAAGAGGCACAAACCTTTAACAGGTTTAGGAGGACATCACTTCTTGACCTATGTAGAGCTAGGTGTGTTTGTGTAGCTTGATTCCTTAATAGATGAAAACTGAATTTTATAATTACTAATTTTACTGGAATGATACAACAAAGACAGCAAAAGTTGAAGAAATCTGTTAGAGGACAGAACTGTTTTTTCAGCAATGTGTTTGGTTTTATGTAATGCAAAGTAAGTAATGCTGTTGTGATGTACAGTCATAGAGCCAGAGTTTGAGCACAAAACTCTCAAACTTCAAATAAGTAGTGTTGACACAGACAATCTAATTCCCACAAGTAAATGAGTAAAATACAAATTAAGAAAACAAACAAAACACATTTTACTCATATAAAACTCATATGTATATTGCATTTTTATTTTTCATGTTTTGTTGTCATAATTCTGAAATATAATTATATTCTGTAGATGTTCTAGAGCAGTGGCTCAACAAACATTAAGCTTAACCTTACAAAGTGTATGAGAGAGTGAGATGATAAAGCCTGGGGCTCTAAAACAATGATGCACTATGGCAACAGGAAAATAAACAGGAGTGGCTTCATTTTAATCCACCAGAACGGTGGATTAAAGAAATTTGGGCCATTTATCAGAAAGATTTGGGGTGCAGAAAGGGATTTGAAAGTGGGATTCTTTTAGGACATTCTCACATTTAATCTGCAACAACACCTCTTTAAACGTCTTCAGTTTGATGAAACATAGATTAGATTTCCAGTTAAATGTTAATGTGGAACTAAAGCAGTGGATATCTGATATGTTAAAATATTCCAAACTCAAAATTGTAACGCAAGCACTATTTTTTATAAACCTTATTAACTGGACTTTGATTAATCAAAATTTTTATTACTTTTATTTATTTATTTTTATTTACAGTGATAAAAAAATATCACTGTAAATAATACACAATAATATAAATGCCCACTCTTAGTTCAAACATGAGAGGAAAATGTTTGTAAACTTATTTTGCTTGAATGCGACAGATTGACAAACAAACTCAGAAGGGTCAACAAACAGTTTATTTATGTCGCTTTTGTTACATCTTAAAAATGTGGCAGCCATATTAGATTTGAGTTTTGAGTCACACTGTAATTAAAGATTTTTAAAGTTTGAGTTCATACGGATTGGTATGAGAAAACAACTTCTACTTACCAATATGAAATAATATAGACTTTAATGAAAATAAACACCTGCTGCAAAAGTTAAGTCTGTTTAAAGGCTTATAAATATTTCTGAATCTGGTGTTGGTATGATGTGATCAGACTTTCAAAGCTTTCCTTATAGATAAGGTTTACATAACCTATTTTTAACACCCCTTCATTATATCTGAACTACATCTTTAAGACTAATGGCAACAACAATATACAGTATTTATTCAAGGCAACATGCATGCAGCTCTAATAGTCATAGTAAAAACATCTTCCTATATTTGTTGTGATTTTTTGGCAATTCTAACTCCATAATTTACGGAATGCTTCCCAAAAATATAATATTGGATAACAAGATAATTTACATTAGTACAACTGTAAATGCTTTTTTGGAAAAAAAAAGACACATTTACAAACTAACGTTTAGCATCTGACAAAATCTGATGCTAATGGTTGTTCTCATGTTTATGTAAAGACTTCGGACACATTGAACATGTTTAATATTATGGCCTGCTTTTCCACTCTAAATGGTAAAAAAACAAAAAAACAAAACATAATCCTTTTTCTCAGCTGGACTGCTTTGTCTGGACTTTTGTTTTAAAACTGTGGGATATTGGAGCCTCATTAAATAAATCATAAAACCATTTTTTACATTTCAGGTAGGATTAGGTTTCCGCTTTACAAGACCCTGTCCATTTCTCATGTTAGAGGAACCTGTTGATGGGGTTGATGGGGTCAAAATTAGAGTTGAGACATGCGTAATGTAACTTTTCTCATACAATTTGATGAGAACAGCAGAAAACTACAGTTTGATTAATGCATTTTTCCAGATTACAGCATATATTTTCCCTTAATTCTTCTGTAACTCATAGATTTTGAAACTGTAAAAACAAACAGAACCATAAATCAAAAAATAAACCTCTTTTTTTTACATTTACCCTGTAACAGGAAGGATCTTGCCCTTTATCTTGCTCATCTTGCCCCCTAAATGCCACAAAGGTGGAATTTTCCATGAACTCCTTCCCTAAGTTTGCTGTGGAATTCAGACAAGATTCAGCAAGCCCTGCAGAGCTCAGCATCTCTGTAAGTAACCGTGTGCTGAATTGCTTGTGAACGTCATGCCCACCTCCTTAATTCTGCCTTTGGGGGGTTTGTTAGGCTATTACTCAAAGAGCAACTCTCTCCTGTAGCGTGGGTAGTTGTTTAGTCAGTTGTTGGGATTCTGGAGTGGGCTGTTTCAGGGATTAGTAATCTCTGCAGTGAGCTCTGTTTGTTTTGCCAATTAACTCATAAATGTACACCAAATTATTATGCAAATTGGATTTAAGCGTCATAAAGATAAAATTTTTTGTTGTGCTATCAAATTTATAGATGACATTGTGTCTCAGGGCTCTTTGAATCACTATAATTAATTTCAGAGACCTGGGTTGATTAGTTTGTCAGGTGAGCTCAA
>CAEGAE010042347.1:0-31189 GCA_903067095.1 Girardinus metallicus
TCTAAAGTACTTTCTAGTACTACAAAGTTCTTTCTGAAGTACTTCAGAAAGTACTTTGTAGTACTAGAAAGTACTTTAGAAAGTACTTTCTTAAGTACTAGAAAGTACTTTGTAGCACTACAAGTACTTTGTAGCTCTACAAAGTACTTTGTAGCACTGCAAAGTACTTCTTTCTGAAGTACTTTAGAAAGAACTTTGTAGTGCTAGAAAGTACTTTGTAGCACTACAAAGTACTTCAGAAAGTACTTTCTAAAGTACTTTCTAGTACTACAAAGTTCTTTCTGAAGTACTTCAGAAAGTACTTTGTAGTACTAGAAAGTACTTTGTAGCACTACAAAGTACTTTAGAAAGTACTTTGTAGCACTGCAAAGTACTTCAGAAAGTACTTTCTAAAGTACTTTCTAGTACTAGAAAGTTCTTTCTGAAGTACTTCAGAAAGTACTTTCTAGTACTACAAAGTACTTTCTGGAGTACTTCAGAAAGAACTTTGTAGCACTACAAAGTACTTTAGAAAGTACTTTGTAGCACTACAAAGTACTTTAGAAAGTACTTTCTTAAGTACTAGAAAGTACTTTGTAGCACTACAAAGTACTTTAGAAAGTACTTTGTAGCACTACAAAGTACTTCAGAAAGTACTTTCTAAAGTACTTTCTAGTACTACAAAGTTCTTTCTGAAGTACTTCAGAAAGTACTTTGTAGTACTAGAAAGTACTTTGTAGCACTACAAAGTACCTTAGAAAGTACTTTGTAGCACTACAAAGTACTTTGTAGTACTTTCTAGCACTACAAAGTACTTTCTAGTACTACAAAGTTCTTTCTGAAGTACTTTAGAAAGTACTTTGTAGTGCTACAAAGTACTTTGTAGTGCTACAAAGTACTTTCTAGTGCTACAAAGTACTTTCTGAAGTACTTCAGAAAGTACTTCCTAGTATTTCATAAAGTACTTTCTAGTACTAGAAAGTTCTTTCTGAAGTACTTTAGAAAGTACTTTGTACTAGAAAGTACTTTCTAGTACTAGAGTACTACAAAGTACTTTCTAAAGTACTTTGTAGTGCTACAAAGTACTTTCTAAAGTACTTTGTAGTGCTACAAAGTACTTTCTAGTACTACAAAGTACTTTCTGAAGTACTTCAGAAAGAACTTTGTAGTACTAGAAAGTACTTTCTAGTGCTAGAAAGTACTTTCTAGTACTAGAAAGTACTTTCTAGTACTAGAAAGTACTTTGTAGCAGTACAAAGTACTTTCTAGTACTACAAAGTACTTTCTAAAGTAGTAATTTCTACTTTCTTTTCTAAATACCTAGAAAAGAAAAGTAGATTCTACCCTTAGGCATGTTTACTGAGTTACTTACTTCTATCTCTTGTTTTGCTCCAGAGTCCTGGGTTTACCCCATGACAGATTCGTCCTACGACAGCCTGGAGAACGAGTTGGATGACAGCAGTGGGGGTTCTCCGGGTCTCTGCAGACGGCCTCTCCGACCAAGCAGCATGGACTCCATCTTAACGTTCAGCGACTACGAACAGGACGCAGAAGCCCCGGCTGCCGAGACATCACCCTGCCTCGACGCTCGGCGTTCCCAGAGGCGTCGCCGCTCTGAGCCCGCTATAGTTTACGCCGCCAGGTTCTGTCCCTACATATCTGCTGGCGAGGAGGAAGAGGAGCAGCTGGGTGAAAGGTCAAGCAGAGGCGGCGACATGACGGATGGAGTCAGTCTCTCCACTCTATCCTCTCCGGATCCCACCAACTCAAACCTGGCCAAACCGCCGCATCCACAGACTCTGTCTTCTAAAGAGGCTCTCCACAAGGGGGCGCTGAAAGGCTGCATGGGCCTCCACCCTAACTCCTGGCTGAAGAAGGACAGGAGGCTTTCACTGACTCAGCAAGAAAGTTTGGAGGAGGAGGAGAGGCGGGCGGTGAGGAGAAACCGAGCATCAATGTCTTCAGCCTTGCTTCCAACAGCACACTTGAACCTCATGATGCGTTTCAGGTGGATTTACAGATATTTGAGAGTATTGTAAAAATGTGGGACGGCTGTGAGTTTTCCCCAGCCATCCCACAGATTTACAACACTCTTATGATGCACTCAGAATATCTGTAACCCTCTCTAAGGTTGGCAAGCCACCTGAAAACATCATGAGATTCACATGTGTTGATTCAAAGGAAACAAGCCTGACAACAAGCTAAAACTGCACTAATAAATTCAGCCTGTATTTACTAAACTTGACTGCTTGATTTACCGCTTAGAAAGCAGAAACCCAAGAGAACATGCCAGATGTTTAACATAATCAGAAAATACCTACTTATCTAAACTACACACAAACCAATAATGAAAATATAAACATGGAGAAAAGCAGATTAGATTTACAATCTCTGATGCTGCACTGTAAAAACACAAAATCCTGATAAAGGATTTTACTTTCAAATGTCACATTTCTTACTACACAAACTGGTTCCACAGCTAACTACTGAAAAGTTTCCTCCAATTAAAACTTAAATTATACAATTAATCATCTAAAGACAACAATGCTACCAACTTAGCCACTCTGTCTAACTCCGTTTTCTCTTAAGAATTGTAACAAACTGGAAATACAAACTACACCAAAAACACTTTTCATGTGTCAACCTTCTTACTAATCAAAAGCTACTCAACTCAAAGAAAATACAAACTCTTCCATTAAAAGTTAACTGAAAACCACCACCAAGCAACCATAACGCTACACAAAGCTATATCTACGCTAACTATAAACCCTACAAATGGCATGTTCTCTTGTCTTACCTGCTTTGAAGAATGACTAAGAGAAACTGCCCTCTGCCTCATTTTTACACCTGAGAAAGACAAAAAAGACATGAATTACGACTTCAGTCTAATAATTACTCTCCTCAACTATGAAAAATAAAAGATACTTTTATTTGAAACACCTTCAAAGCCTGTGAATGATTAACCTCCATCTGCCTACAGGGTGGAGCAACTAAACCAACCTGCAACAGCCAAGCTAAACCCAAAACGCCCCACCGAGGCTCAAAGGACGCAGTTGACAAAGGGAACATCCAAAGCCCGCAGCAGGACTCGCCCTCCAGTCCGTCCCTGCTACACCAGACCGCGGGCGGCCTCCGCTTACCCAAACCCGCCAGGTCGCCAGAATCTTCCTTGACGGTTCAGATGGGCAACATGCTCAGCAACCCTGGAGGCAACGTCAACGTCAAGAGGAGCGAAGCGTCGTTCTTCTACAAGCCCGGCAGACCGGCTCTGTCCCTATTCAGACAACCCAAAACTCCAACGGCGGAGGACTGCAGCAGCCGGCTGACTCGGCGCCGAGGGTCAGAACCGGAGCGGCGGATCGCCGATCAGGCCTCTGCCTTGACCCGGGCCAGGCTGCCCAGCGACCCGGGTCTGAAGCCGTCCCATGCAGATCAGCACGCCCGTTTCTGCCTCTCGCCCTGTGCCACCAAGGCAGTGAGGGACTACTTCTCCTCCCACCCGCTCAGCAATCCTCAGAGTAGCCAGGAGGTGGCGCTGGCCCTGGCGGAGGGCCAACTGGAGTGGCTGAAGAGATGCAGCGACGCCCCGGCGGAGCCCGATCTGGAGCAGCTTCTGTTTGCTGAAGAGTCTTATGTTTGAAATTCAACAGCAGCATCTACCGCACACTATTCATTTAAATAAATAAAATACCTTTTAAGAATTAGTCAAATCATCTTCTGCTAACAAGTAAGACAAGTTTCAGTTCTTAGCTTCGGTTGCTTAGTGCCTTTGAGTTAAAGATTGTGATACCAGTGGTAGTTTTCCATCTTTATTGACGTCGCCAACTTTAAAAACACCTGCTGTTGCCTTCCTTTATCAATAACTGAACTCATAATTGGATTGAAAGGTAGTTTTACACATTGGACTGGTGATTTTAGCAGCAAGGTTCCATTTTTTGCCAAATTACAACCATAAACTTGAAATGTTTTAGTTGTTCTCCCATTTAAAAACAATTACACCGAGTGGTTTTAAGTTGAATACATGTCCAGTTCGTGACGGCCATTTTTCTTTACATGCTCTGTGTTGCCATTGTTGCAGTTTTAAACTAAGCACAGTTAAAACGTTAAATTAGCTAAGCTAAAAGGAAAGCTGATTCACAAACTGCTTGTTAGAAAGGTGATTTTTTTTTTTATTTCAGTTTTTATACATGGTGTGTTCCAGTCCTGTACAGTCTGATAAAATAGATCTATTTAGGACTAATTTAATATTAAGGCGATACATTTTTTTTTTTTTTACAATATTTTATGCTGACTTTGTATTTTCTTCTGCAGATGTGACAAAGTTTAGCTTGAGGAGCATTTCTTGGTGATTAAACTTATTATGCCAGATTATAAAACATTCAGCTAAGATAGACAGCAGTTTGTAACTCATAAATACAGTTGATTTCATACTAGAGACAAGTTTCTGTAAAATATCTGGTTACAGTTCGCATTTTACTCTAGAAAAAGGGTTTTATAAAAACAAACAAAAGAAAACTGGACGACGGTTCTGCGGCGAGGCTGATTTCCACCCACCGTTGTGCGTTCGCGTCGCGTCTAAGCGGAGCCGTCTTTGGTTTGCCGGATGTCTGCGACGCTCTCTGGGACTCTGGCCACCAGGCCCTCCAGAGACTTGGTCAGGCAGATCTGGCAACCCAGACGAGATCTGCAGCAGAGCGTTAAATACACAACGTTCAACTTCAGCTGGTAGAACAGCAGCTTCCACATTTCACCAAACAACAACAACAACAAGCTCTGGAGCAGGATTTACATCCAGTTCTGTTTTTTGTCCAAAATTCCTCATTTTCTTACAATGGAAACAACCTTTAACAAAAGGTAAAATTATGTTTATTCAGAAACTTTTACTGAAATGATTCATCCTATTAAACTTGACCTAACCTGGTTATTATTACTGGAAAGAATAAACCCGAGAAAAAATTTAAATTGGATGCTTTTCTCTTAAAACAGCAAATGTGCAAAATTTACAACATATTAGGTACCAAAAAATAATAAAAGTAGAAAATTTCAGCAAAAAAAACTTCAAAATTTTTCACTTTTTACAACTCAGAAACTTAACTAAAAAATTTCACATTTTTTCCTACATTTGTGAATTCAAATGAGTTATTTTGGCAGAAATGTACAACTTTTTAATCAAATTTAACTACTTTATCTACTAAATTAGACAAACTCCATGCTTTCATCCTAGTATGGATTTCTGAACTCTTCATGAGTTAAAACATTTATTGTCGTTTCTAAATGCTTATGAACTTGTTTGAGGTCTGAAAACGCTGCATCTGTTTTGTGGTTTTTCTGCAAATAAAAACTAAATGTTTGCTTTGAATTTCATGAATTACATGTTGTTAGTAATTCATACAATAAAAGAACAATGTTCATTTTATTCAAACATAAACCTATAAAAAGTTAAATCAGAGAAACTGATCATTTTAAGTGGTTTCTTAATTTTTTTCCAGAGGAGTATATTTAAAAATGAATAAAATAATTACTATATTTGCTTCATTTCAGGTTGGTTTTACTTTTAGCTGCATATTTAATCAAGCAAAAACTCAACCATAATAAACATGGAATCTTATTATTTAAATTTTTGCTTTCATCACATTTTAATGTCATTATTTTCCAGACTGGATACAAACCAATTTGTAAATGAAGAGGAAAAACTGATAAAGTTAATTCCTTGTTTTATCCACAGCAGAAATAAAACTGATTCTCATCCCGGTTTGTGTTAAAATGTGTTTGTAACGTGATGAAATAAAACATTCCCGTTACGTCTGGTGTGCTTCCTTACGTCTCGGTCAGGCCGTAAGCCAAGTCCAACATGTCCATCTCCTCGTCTGTGACCGGCCCCAGCTTCTTGTACACCTCTTCGTCGAAGATCAGGTGACACGTGGAGCAGGCCAGGGTTCCCTCGCACGCGCCTGAAACCCAGAGAGCAGCGCCTTCATCCCGCCGTCTGCTCGCCGTGACATCATCAATATTCATCGGATGTTGTTTTCCTACCAAACCCGTCAAAGTCCAGGTCTTCGTTGATGACGACGTCCAGCAGAGAGTCGCCAGCGGAGGCCTTCACTGTGATCTTCTCCCCGTCCCGGTTGATGAAGTGGACCGTCACCTTGCCGTCTGACCTGAGACACACAAAATAAGATTTCACATAATTATCTAAACACATCAAACCAAGGGGTTTTTTATTTTACTCAAATATTTTCAACCATTTCCTACATTAACTAAACTAACAAAATGCATGCTAACCTTCAACAGTGCTCCGTTGAAGGTTAATTAATAAACAAACACAAGAAACAGGGAAAAACATGGGAAAACTCCTAAAGCTACATTTCTGTTGTGTATACAAACATAAATACTAAGGAGACAGCTAACAATTATCTTTTTTTTTTATTATTAAAATCAGGGAAATAATTGCCACATTCTTTAGATTTTTTACACAATATTAGAAATACAATAAAATGAGTAAACAAAAAAAATCTGTCTACTAATCTGTTTAATTTTTCTTCTATTTACAATTAAGTGTATAGCAAAAGGTGCTTAATATGACATTTTATTTCACATATTTTGAACCAGGTGAAGCCAAAACTGCCACTTGTTTACATATCCATCTTAAATGCAAAATATGTATATTTATTTGTACGGTTTAGATTTAATTACTAATCTGTTGTTTTTTCATCATAACCCCCCTTTTGGAGTCTGTATACTTTAGTTAATAATTAGTTGATAAACTAATTGACGATTAGTTCAATAATAGATTAATCGGCTCTAAAACTTCATCAAAACAAACAAATCATTTAAAAACACATTCTTGGACAAAGCATGCATTAACAAATGTGTTGCACCAAACATGCAGTTTCTTCTGAAACCAGCAGAGGGCAGTAAGCAACTTACACACATATCCTTGAAATATTTTGGACATGAGGTCAAGAAAAAGTAAAAGGACTGAAGCCAACCAAGGAAAACAGCAGGCTTCCATCAAATCACTGCGCTTCTGAGAAACACTGGCTGAGCAACAAGTCCCAATTAGTATTAAAATAGAGTAATAGCATTAAAATAGTTAAGCAGAGGATCTGAACGACTAACGTGTGAACAGAAAGACCCACAGCTCAGAAACAGGCAGGAGACTCTCCATGCAGTTTCTCAGTTTGTTGCTTTCACATTTGAATGCTGAGAAATTTACATTCCCTCCTCATCAGCATAAACGTTCTCAATTTGGTTGAATTTAGATTTTAGCTAAATGCAAAAAAATAAATAAATTAAAAAAAAATTCAAACATTTTAGCCGACAGCCAGTTTCTGCCATCATTTTAGCTCTCTACTCTGCAATACTGCAGAGTTCAAATTTTCATATTTGTGCATCAATACAATAACTTTTCTGTAGTTTGGAAAATTCACCTGCAACAATAATAGCTGACTTTTTAAGTTAACCTGCACAAAAATTACACAAAATCTGAAATTATATTCAATTTCATAATAAATTAACCATAGAAAAATGAACATGCTTTGCAAAATACTTTTCCTTGACACATTTTCTTTGCAATTAGTTATCAAACAGAATAAACACATAACATAGCTTCACAAACTAGTGTGGTGGAAACCAATATGTTCCTTGCAGTACGCCTTTAAGACAAGACGCAGGGCAAAACGGACTAATTGGTTCAGGCAGCCCGCCTGTCAGACACTGAGAAGGGCAAATTAACCCGCGAACGTGCATTACTCTACCGAGAACGGCGGAGCGAAACAAACTCTTTTTTAATGTAAAAAACTGCTTATAAACGACATTATGACTCTTTCTCTAACATCCGCACAGTTCGACTACATTTTCAGCGAACATTTCTGAGTTTTTAAGTTGACAACTAACCTGTACAAATACAGAAAATTCGCAGCAGCAACGAACACGTGGTGTAGCGTTTGTCCTCCATTTTGCGTCTGACGTAAGGGGCACTCCGCCGCTTACGCGTTCCGCATCACGTTACACTCATCCACAAACAAAGGTTCCGCAGGCATACTGCTAGCATTAATCGGTCTTTTCCTCCGAGCATTTAAAATAAGGTGTAAAATCCATCAGAAATAATAGAAAATTACGAGAATTGTGCGAGACACAAAAAAGTTATCACATTTATTTTACTTTTTTATTTTTTTTATTACAATTAGGCACTGCTGATATTCAGCAACCGCTATTGCAGCAACCGGAAGAGCGCACAGCTATTTTGTTTCATTAGCTTCTTTTTGTCTATTAAGTTGTTTTCGATTTAATTAAATTTTACTAATAAAACCAGTTGTTTCAAAGCAAACACAGATCTGGTTCATGCAGATTTATTCACCTTCCTGAACCTAATTGGTTCAGCTTAATTTTATAGTGACGAAACTGTATAAATTATATCAAAGTATTTCTTATTTTAACCACCCTGCTTGTTGTTGACGGATACAAGAGCAACGGGTTTTTTCTGCAGCTTAATAAGGAACGTTTAACCAAATATTTCTGTCAAAACATTTAAATCTCAAATCGTTATCTGGTACCAGACGATTTAAAAAGCTTGCATGGAATCAACTGGCTGACATTTAAGATACAAATGTGGATAAATGGACTTTACAAGCAGCATTGTGGCACTAAAAATACACTCCGGTGCAAAGTTTGTATTATGGAAATAATCGTCAATTCATTTAGTCATCAATTAGTCATTTGCTGAAGAAAACCCCTAACAATCAGTGCAGTAGTTAAGGCAAAACAGCACAAAAACACATATTTTGCAGGTGAAGCAAAAGTGCTATTTGAAGATAATTTCTGACAAAGAAGATTTTGTTTCCCTTGTTCTTGAATCCAAAATGTATACATTTGTTGTTTTGTGTTCGTCTGTCAGCATTTTTTTAAGTCTGTGTACTCTAGCTAACAATTAATAAATTTGTTCACGATCCTTTCAATAATCCATCAATGTCGCTGCATGTTCTTACTTTAAAAATAATTGATTCATTTATTTGCATCATTTTATTTATTAAAAATCTGCAGAATGCCAGTTTCTTTAATAAAATGTCAGAATAACAATTTGCTTCAATAGTTCAGCTGCAGTCTTTGCTTGTGCATTTATTTGTTCCTTAAATATTTTGATATTGCTTTATAATTTAAATTTAGAAAAACAACCCTTTTAACACAAATGCTTTTTTTTCTTGTAAATCTTAACGGGAGCATCCTGCAGAATATTTTCTCCTCCTATCCTTTTAGTAAAGTGAATTGAAATCCCCATTAAGTGATCCCATTTGTGAACGAGTGACGCCCTCAGATGCCTCTGAACTTTTACACTCGATGACTTGCTCGAAGTCTCAAGACCAGGGAGAACCCCGACTTAATCGGCTTATAAAAAAGAAACCCTGGCTATTAGTCTGCAGCCAGCTTTGCCCTGCACTGCGTGACCTTTACAGGCCAAACACGTGCAACCGAGTGAAATGTTCAATTTTGGACAGCATGGATTCCTCGACATGTTATCCGCAGGATGGTCACAACCGGACGTTCTGATCTGACGTGTGTCAGAGCGGCCAGCTGGGGAGAGCCAAACCTTCACCCTGAGAGCCTTCTCGCCTCTCGTTATACAATTAAACTCGCTGTTTGTCCCTGAGGAGTTCAGGACGCAGCCTTCACATGAGCGCGAACCTGGATCAGCGAAGCCTTGTGGCAGACAAGAGGCTTTCTAAGGACGCCTCCAGTCAAATAAAGTCCAAACTATTTGCTGTTTCAGTGTGTAGAGTCAGCATCTTAACTTATCAACTAAATAAACAGTTTTAGAGTCCAGTTTTCCTGCACTGCAGGTTTCAGGATTTTCCACTAAAGTGCCATTTCATTTTTACAACTTTTCCTTGATATTTTAAAGATTACAAGTTAAATTTACCAGCAGGTTTCTAATCTTGTTGAGCTGAATCGATTAATCGGATTAACCGATTGTTGAAATAATCGCCAAATAATTTAGTTATCGATTAATTGTATATGGACTCAAAAAAGGTAATTTGCTGAAACTACAACATACTCAAGGACAGAAATTAAGCCAAAAATGAAAAATTACACATGTATACATTTAGCATTTAAGATAAAATAAACAGTCTAAACAGTTTACCTTTTGCTATCCAATTTGAATGCATTTGTTTAGCTGCAGATGCATCTTTTGTTACAAATTATCAAGCATTTTTGTTTATCATTTTAAAAAGTAATTGATTTGTCTATTTGCATATTTTTAATGCATTTCAAATATTGTATAAAAAAGGCTTAAGTGGTTAGAAGAAAAATCGGCAGGGAAAAGCTAACACTACTTCATTCCCAACAAACTACCGCCAACATGAGACACAGTTGTGGCAGAATCATCCTGTGGGTCATGTACTATTTAAGCTTCACAGTGAACATTTGAGAAGAATTTTGAAAAGGCGACTTTTTCAAAACATTACACGCCTAAAAAACCCACCAGTCAAGCTCTGACAAGTCTTCACAAGTGCCCTACTTGACATCACACACATATTAAATGTTTCACACGAAACCAGCTGAGTCTTGTAAAATAATTAACGCCATGTTTTGTATTCAAATTAAGCTGAATCATACGCCAACTTCACCCACACCTTACAATGGAGGTTAATATGAGTCTACACAAATGTCAAACACATAACTGACCCGGTCACAGCACAGATACGGGAACATTTCATCCGTTTTTCTGATAACAAATGTCACTATAAACGGCTCACGTCGTTCCCGTTAGTACATATTTCCGTGAATAACTCACCTGAGTGGCTGTGTTCCGGTGGTGAAACTCCGCTCCGCCGGCTGCCAGGCTCCCCGCGACGCCGCCGTGCTCCTCCGCGAATATTCCCGTAAACTAAGCTGAGCGAGCCGCCTCGCTGCCGTGACTAAAGCCATTGGAAGAGGAGACAGGAGGCTATAAAATAAAGTGTTAAATATGTGAGCAGCGGCAGCTTCGGAGTCTGCTGTCCGGCGACCGACTAGCAAATGAGACCTCGAAGTTTTGGTGTGGACAGAAGCTAGGCTAGCAGCCGGGCTAGCTTGTTTTAGCTGCTAGAAGTCACTCTGTCACTGTCGTCTTCATTGCGTAACACGTAACATATGGCCGCTGCTGGCTGTATCTGGCTCAAAATCAATTAGTTGATTAACTTGGCGGCCAGCAATGCCTGGGTTAGCGGTAGAAACTCAAAGTAAGCAGGTGCTATCTACTGTAATCACACAGCGCTCTGGGTTATGCAGTCAATTTACAGTTGCTAAAGGTTTCCGCAGCTAGTTCCTTCAAAAAACCAACAGGGCCCGCCGTCACTGCTGCCGCCATATTGTGACGGGCACTATTTTTAAAAACGAGTGCCAATTGCGGTTCTTGCATCTGGGCTTGTAGTTGATTTGACATAAATTAGATAATAAAGTTGTATTTTGTCGGTGACTAACACCAAAGTCTTAACGCCATGGCCTCTTTTCTAACTCATTTGCCTTATTATTTGGTCATTATCCAAATTTGTGTCAAAACTTCCCCGGTTATTTTAATATTGATTATTTTCACTTTATATTCACATTGGAATCAGTTTTGTGAAGTGTGTAGTCTTTTTTCTGTCACCCTAGCAGTGTATTTGAGGTGTTGCCTTAAAATACACCCACATTTAATTCATAATCATTTGGCAGGACCTGATTGTTTTCACTAAAAATGATAGAACAAAAGCAATTCCCTTTAAATGTACTGTATAAGTATTTTTGCTTTCCAAAGTTGTTGCAGGAGATATTTGGCTTGGTTTTGTTATGATTTGTTGACTACAGAGCAAAATGTAATTGAATACAGTACAGTGAAACAAAGGTTATTTAAATAATTTGAAGGATCCAAGAGTAGAAGTGCCACAGCGTATGTAAATCTCTGAATAAAAATATAAATAATATTAAGTATTATTCTGGCATTTAGCAAAATATGAATATTTTGAAGATCCTAACTGATCTTCAACGTGAAGGGCACAGTGGCATAATGTCACATTATGCAAACATTTATAATTTTTGCACAAATGCTCCAAAAATTTGATCTGAAATCACAATTAATAATACCAAATAATAATATTTTGCGCATGGCATATTACAGATTTACTATAAATAGTACTTCTTTCTGTGGAAATAACATGTCTACAAGAATACTTGCATTTATTTCAGAACTTGCCACTCACAATATGGCGGATCTAAGAAACCTAAACCTTTCTGTCTGTTAAAAACTAACTAAAAGCTTTAAAAACAAACATGGCGGCCTTAGTGTATTTGCTGTTATAATTGTATGCTTTCCAAAAATACATACAAGCTAGTTTGGATTTAATTGAAGAATTAATTTTATTTCACTTTAATTTT
The DNA here is from genome assembly GCA_903067095.1 of Girardinus metallicus. Lineage (NCBI taxonomy): Eukaryota > Metazoa > Chordata > Actinopteri > Cyprinodontiformes > Poeciliidae > Girardinus > Girardinus metallicus. The sequence continues at coordinate 12,370 of CAEGAE010042347.1, forward strand.
GAAAGCAAGATTGGGCTGCTTCCTGCTGATCTTTGATAACTTTATCCCGCCTACAGATAACCATCAGCGGCTCTTTACTCACATGCACACGTTTTGCAATCCGGGGTTTACATAATATTTACTAATGTCACGAACTAACGTGTCAACTGGGACTGACATTATTCATCAGTGCAAGCACGTTGCCAGGTTTTCAAGTATTTAAACAGCTGGGAAGCATCTTTGGGAACAGTCAAAGTCGAACCAAAAGTCCTATTTCGCAGCCCATCCCTTTCGTCTGCCAGCCAATGAGAATTGGTTATGGGGCGCAAACACAGACGTCACATCTTATAGGTAACCTTGAACTTTTGAACGTTTGAAATGAGGACACAACTTGTTTTTGGGATCTGCCAACCAGGAGTTAAATGTCAGGAAATTTATGAATGACTACGACTTAATTGATTAAAATCATTCATTATACGATTTGTAATTTAACTTAATGTAAATACAGCAAACTGAGCATAAGCATAAGAATGCAACAATGTTCATACCCCTTATACTTTTTGTCATTTTGCAAACCTCAGACTTTTAAACCTGCAGTCTGTGACTTTTACTGTCAAACTTATTTTTATTTTGGGTCGTATCAAACATTAGGTTGCTCTTAAAGGGCCGGTTGTGCCATAATATACTGATAAAACCAATTAAACTGCTAAAATATCATTAAACAGCTGTTCCTCCAAGATCTTGTGATTGTTTTAGTGTTTTTTTGCAATCAAAATAACAGATTTTGTGGTGCCAATTTATAAAAGTTTGTGAAGAATTTTTAGGATATTATGTTTTTAATGCTTTCTGTATCGGTTACAGACTATAACTAATCGAGTAATCAAGTAAGGCTGAGACCAATTTTGTGAAAATTTGCAGTAAAATCAAAAAAAAAAATTGGAGATTTGTTGATTTTGTGTGAATTTTGCAGATTTGTGAAAAACTGGAAGGACTTATTGTCGAGAGGGCCACATAAAAAGCTCTGATGGGCCAGATTTGGCCCCTGGGCCTCGAGTTTGCCACATGGATGGATGGACTGCAGATTTAATGTATGTTACTGGTATTTTATAATAAATCAAACTAAACTCCACAATTATAAGTTAATTATCAATAATTAAATATCAATAATTATAAATTATAATTATTGATTCTCACACGTAAACTCTGGATTTCTGCAGTTCCATATGCATCTTGCTGATTAATGCTGTTTTTGTATAGCACGTCTTAGGAAATTGTTTTACAGCCTGATCCTGCTTTGAACCTCATCTTATCTCTGGCTTGTTTATAACCTTTATTGATAATGTTTGTTCTCGAACAAACGTCAGAAGGGCGTGATTTACACTGACGTTAAAACACAATAAATTTAACAATAAATTTTTTCACTAAGTTGTCAATTGGGCTTGTATTTAAATGATAAATGTGTTAAATCTAAATAATCTTTAGTGTACTCTGCTGCTGTTTTCTGTAATTTCATGCTGCGACCCAGTTTGCAAATATTGATTGAGCTTACATGAACCGGTGTGCCATTCAACTTTCCCATCTTTCAAAGACAAAAAAAAAAAAAAAAAAAGTTTCCAGCATGATCCCCCGCTGTAAGGGGAAAACTTGACTTTAAAACTATTTAACTCACGGATCAGGAACTGATGACATTTATCTTGGCTCTATTTAACCTACAATCACCTTTATCAGGTTACGAGGCCGAAAGCAAAGTCCAACAAATATCAGTAAGCTTCAATCACACTGGCATTAATCAGTAATCCCATGTTCTGTAATAATAAAGGAATTTATGACAGTGACTAGGACATTATAAAAGCCAACCTTTTCTTTCGCTGGGTGCTCCCAGTTCACCGCTGCAGCCTCAGGTAAGCGCAGGATCTTTACAGAGAACAAACAGTGATCAATAAGCTGATTAATGGTGATAAATGTGTTTGTCAGGCACAAAAAGAACCTTAAAAGTTACTGTTTCTTTTATAGGATGTTAAAGTTTGTGTTGCTGTTCTTGACCCTGTCAGGTAAGAGCTTAATTTCTTACTGTAGCTATTTGTATTCTTTGAATTTACCAGTTTACTGTACATCTATTCAATATAGTGGGTCAAATTGGTAATCTTTTTAAATAATTCAAGATATTTTTACTTTTCTATTAATTTATCTCAGTATTGTGATTTATTGCCATGCCAACATGACTGTGGCAAAGCAACGGCTGAACTTTGACCATTATTGAGTTGGTATAGATTACATAAATGACACATATCAGGAAGGTACAGTTGCAGGTTACTGATGTAACAGCTGGAAAAAGTATTAATTTAATCTCAGATTATTAAGAGTTTTGTAAAAATAATCAGGCATTCATCCAAATGTTCCCATCTATAACCCACTATAGGTCTTCAAGCTCGTCCAATCGCAGCTCCTGGTCAGCGAATGTCTTTGTCTGACCGTTTCCCGGATGGCTTTAAACGGAGCGTTGAACACACAGGCGTCCGTGAACGTTTTCCTGATGGATTCAGACAAGGAACGGAGCCGTCCAGGAAGTTCCTTGTTGACCTGAACACTGGACTTGTTAAGGAACACATCAGTGAGATGGAAAGGAGAGTTGGTGGGTACAGATATAACATCAAATACTACCAAAAATGTATATTTGTGATGGACCAGGCTGTTCATAATGAAGCTATAACAGATCCCTTTAAGTCTGTTAAAACATTACTAGTCTTCAATGTTTTCAGCATTGCTTAAAAAAACAACAACTTTAAATCAGCAATGCCTTCATTTTTCAGTCCCTGCTGATATTCCATCCCAGAGAAGAGGAGCAGGCTGGGTTCGAGTGGAGAAACCCTCAACTGTTGATGTTCCTGAAACTCTTAGACAAGAAACTAAGTCCAGAATGTCCATCCCAGTTGGTTTTAGACAGGGAACCGAACCAAAGATGTCAATCCCAGTTGGTTTTAGACAGGGAACCGAACCAAAGATGTCCATCCCAGTTGCCTTTAGACAGGGAACCGAGCCAAAGTTGTCCATCCCAGTTGCCTTTAGACAGGGAACCGAGCCAAAGATGTCCATCCCAGTTGCCTTTAGACAGGGAACCGAGCCAAAGATGTCCATCCCAGTTGCCTTTAGACAGGGAACCGAACCAAAGATGTCAATCCCAGTTGCCTTCAGACAAGGAACCGAGCCAAAGATGTCCATCCCAACTAACTTTAGACAGGGAACCGAACCAGAATTGTCCAACCTAATTGAGCCGAGAAAGGAAGCTCAGCAAAATATGCAGCTTCCAGTTGCTTTCAGACTGGAAACTGAACCAAAGTGGTCAATGCCAATTGATTTTAGACAGGGAACCAAGCCAAAGATGTCAATCCCAGTTGCCTTTAGACAGGGAACCGAACCAAAGATGTCAATCCCAGTTGCCTTTAGACAGGGAACCGAACCAAAGATGTCCATCCCATTTGCCTTTAGACAGGGAACCGAGCCAAAGATGTCCATCCCAGTTGCCTTTAGACAGGGAACCGAGCCAAAGATGTCAATCCCAGTTGCCTTTAGACAGGGAACTGAGCCAAAGATGTCTATCCCATTTGCCTTTAGACAGGGAACTGAGCCAAAGATGTCCATCCCAGTTGCCTTTAGACAGGGAACCGAGCCAAAGATGTCCATTCCAACTGACTTTAAACAGGGAACCGAACAAGAAATGTCCAACCTAATTGAGCTGAAAAAGGAAGCTCAGCAAAATATGCAGCTTCCAGTTGCTTTCAAACAGGCAACTAGAGTCCAGATCCATAGAATGGCCTGTAAAGGGGAGATCATCAATGGAAAATGCTACGAGTTCAACCCCAACTCGCTGACCTACAAAGATGCCCAGGTAAGTCTGCTTACAGGACTGTGGAACAGTTTTTGACACCTTACAGATTTCTTCTGTCTATTGGTTTGTTTACATGTTTCAGATCAAACAAATTTTAAAATCAAAGAAAGATGACCTGAAAGTGGAATCAAATGACTAATTTATTAAGGTAAAAAAAAAAAAACATCCAAACCAATGTGGTAAAATTTGACAATCTAATTACGTCTTAAACCTAAACGATGACGTCTATAATTAGCAATAAGTGTCTTACATCATTCATTCCCCCCCTGGAAGAGTTGTTAATGCACTCATGGAGTAATTTTGGTAGACCGGCCACTCCAACCAAACTCACGTTTCCAATTTTTTGCCATCTTTGGATAATGGCTCTGTGGTTACAGCCTTCAAAATGGCTTTGTAACCCTTTTCAGACATCACTGTTTCTCATTTGTTCTTCAATTGCTTTAGCTCAAGACACAATTTTAAATGGTGTCATTTAGCTACTTCATGTTGTGAGCCAGGCTCTATATAAGAGATTTATTGACTGTACTGGTTTGGCCGTACAGTCAATAAAGTTCTACATAACTCCTTACAGGAATTATAAAAACCCAGTTGTTAAATGTTGCTTGAAACAACATTTCCATTCTCTCCACCCCACAGGCTTTCTGCAGAAATCTGGCCCCCAATGCTAAGCTTGCCTCTATAACAAACAGAGACCTCCATACCCGTCTGGTTTCCCTGGTGACCAAAGGTGGCGAGAACAACCCTGTGTTGACCTGGTTGGGAGCCATGGTCAAGGCAAGTTATTTTCACAAACTGGAAGATGAGACAGACATCTCCCTCTCTATTGAAGGAATCTATTTACAAAACCCTTTTATTCAAGGGCTGATGATGCAAGCTGGCTGTGGCAGCAAAAGGAGGCCAAGGAGAGTGTCATCAGATATCTTATCAACAGAATATATCATGTTGTCTTATCTTGGTGAAACATTGACCCTTGAACCTTTATTTGGAAGAGTTGCACACTTTCCTCTTGCTGAGAAAGGTCAAAATGTAAAAGCATTAGCATATGATTGGAGTTATACTTCCAGCTCCAAACTTAAGCTTGTTACATTTCTACATCATCAGGCAACAATCTTAATCTGGGGATTATTGGGTGTTTCGCCACAATGACTTTTATTACTGATATCAAAGACTACCAAGGCAAAAGTAATGTTAATATTAGGCATTATCAGCAAGGCTTTCATTTATCTAAGAAAATATACAAACTTTTGACTTCTAATGTTAATGAGGCTGTAAAATGTTTGCTTGGCGCCTCAGAACCAGCAGGCCTCGTGGGACGACGGGTCAAAATGGGGCTACAGCGACTGGATGCCGGGACACCCCAACATTCACGCTGACAAACCCGCCTGTGTCGAGATGTTCAAGATCGGTAAGAAGCACACTCAGAACAGAACTTCACCAGGAAAAAAACTGAATAAATCATAAATAGAATAAAAATCTGACTCATATTTTATCACTTTTATGTTTTGTGTCCTTACTTGTGTTTTCAGATGAGAGCTGGTGGAGTGTGGCAGATTGCGAACTGAAGAGGGCGTCGCTCTGCTCGTACCCAGTCACTGCATAAAAAAAATCAAAGAAACAGGAAGTGATGTCAGATGTCTCTCCTACAGCAAGAGTATCTGCAAAGCTGCTGTACTCAGACTGAGCTACTTACCGCATCATGATTGAATCTCCTTAAATAAAACCAAGCATACCACATATAAATGTTTATTTCTTTTTGTTATTTTTCAGGTTTATTGTTTAATGTAGAAAAAAAATTATTATAATAAAATGAAAACAAACCATCTTAATTTAGACAAGACTTTAATGATAATTTCCCACATGTGTATACAAAGCAGTTTGTACAGATCAGGGAGCCAAGTTAAAACAATTTTTAGTACCTAGAAAGTGCAAAAAGGACATTTAAAAGACGCTGAAATAAAAATCATGCTGTACATTATATATATATATATATATACTGTATTCATAAATAATCACAGATATACACACATCCATTTAGGTGACACTCACAGAGGATGCAGCTAAGACACAAAATAGTATTTCTGATTATTATTTAAGTCCGATATCATTGGTTCCCATTGAGACTGCTGAGGTTGGACACGTGGAATGCTGCGTAAAGTCGTGACGTTTCAGGGATAAATGGCTTCATGACGGATCTAGCTCTATTGTTGACACGACTGGCTTGAAGGCACTCCGTTTGTTGCAGTCGTGGAGCAGCTCAAACAGTGGCGAGAATGATAAAAATAATTAAAAAAAATATTCAGAAAACAATTTAAGCACCTTTCACAGAAATCTCCAGGAGGACGCAAATTGGTCTGCACTCCCCCGAACTGTGACGTTTAAATAAAGTAGTAAATACAAATTACAGGAAAAGAAAACAAAAATACGGTGCAAAAATAGCAATGTCATCCATAGCTGCTTCATACTGCAGAGTAAATAATTCACTTATACTTTAACAAGGCGTGCAAACCACACTTGATACCCTGCAAAAAGAAAACTTCACCGATTATCAGTCATGATGAGAAACAGATATGAAAATATCAGAGGAAACTCTGTGCAGCGATGGAAGCAAATTAGTGAGACGCCGTCACGGTTAGAGCAGAAGGAAGACTGGAATCAGACAGGAAGTAGAAGATATCGACAGGCACGCGACGAAGGAGCTGTATTGCTGCTAACACTGACATCTCATAAAGCCCTTTCTTCTTTCTTCTGCAACAAGTTGGAGGAATTTTTAAAAAATATGCCATGAGAATAAATCAGACACAAAAGAATGCTACTCATAAATAAACGCAAATTCAAGTAACTGAAAAACATTCAGACGGTTTTTTTTCCTGTTAAGTCGTCAGATTGATAATGTAGTGTTTAGCGACAAAACGAAACGTCAACGTTTATTCATCTCAGTGTTAATTAAAGTATGCCTCGATAGAGTTGTATGTTTTTACAGTGCTGACCATTTTTACTGGCATCCCTGGTTAAGATGTGTAGAAAAACGTACATCTTTTATTGCTCTAGCAGATTTTCAGAGTAATACCCAACATAAAATTTTATTATTTTTTTAATTCGGTGCTGATCTGTAAGGATATATTTATGCTTACTCTGACAAAATCTTCAGGAAGAAAAATTGTCACCCTAAGCACTCCATTTAAAATAAATAGAACAGAAAAGTCTTTAGTTTTACCCAAAGTTTCCCAGATCGTCCCTAAAATTAACAACTGGAAATGCAGGATGGTGAAAGAGGTAAAAAGAAATCTGGAACTATTAGATGATATAAATGTGGATTATATCAAACTCTACTGGGACTTTAGTTGGATGAGCATAAATTCAATCTTTTCTGCAACAACTTTTGGGCGTGTTTGCTGTGAAACAAAGAATAAAAAATGTGAAAAAGAACATCAGGTACGATGCAGGATGTATAACTTCTTCGCCAAAAAGACAAAAACGGATTTTTGAAATACCAGAAAATGCTGAACATCTGGTCAAATCAACTGCGTTGGAATTTGCTACTGCAATAAATGATAATTTTTTTCCCCCATACATCTTTACAGGTGTGCCAACAAATGTTTCTGTATACAAAAGCATAGAAGAAGGCATAGAGTTTAGTCTTACTGCATAAGGCTGCGTTGCGGCAGCGTCAAGGCAAATCTCAGCCGACATAAACCAACCCACCTGTCTGACTCAAAAATAAAGGTCACTTGAAACTAGATTTTAAAACAATGCTTCTCATGCACACACACACACAGACTCACACTAGTTTGATTGTTTAAAATAATGAGGAATGAAGAGGGAATAAGTAGTGTACCACAGCGCCAGCGCCTTGATGGTCGATTCAAAGCAGGAAAACAAAAAAAATAAAATAAAGATGGAGATGCAGGTTTTTATGAATCAAGCACCTGTTTAACTTGGGGGGAGTAATGGAGGAACTTAAGGGATCTATGAAAATGAATAAGAACCGGACGTGAAGGGGAGGCGGGAGTGTGTGGCTGGTCTGGGATCAGTTGCTCTCCTGATGCGGGTTGTACTCCGTCTCCGTCGAGATCTGAGTCAGCCTCTTGCTGGAGCCCCATAGCTTTCGTGTGATCTGGCTCGATCGCATCTGGGAAGAGTGGAGGAAGAGAAGGAAGGAGGGAGTAAAGAGGAGGCGGGGGAGAAAGGTGTGGAGTCAAAAGAAATAAAAGAAGGAGGGAAAGGGGAAAAAAGGAGGGGTGTGATTCATGATAGGAGCTTGATTGACTTGTGAGGTAATTAAAAAAAACAATCAAGGCTTGATTCACTTCAGTGAGTCAATCTGGGCAAACAAAAATGAAGGAAAGTGAGAAGGTGCAATGATTGACATGTATGCAATTTTGGCACAAGATTATTCTTATTAGTTTTCTTCGTCTTATGGCTTTACTTTGCAGGAGTTTCACAGCATATCTGTTAATGTCCAACCGGAGTCAAACTCTAGAAAAACCGAATGAGATAAGAACAAACAAAGTTGCTTTGATTTGATCCATGTGGCTCAGACGTCAGTGTGTTTGCAGTGATTTCGCAACAGTGGGTGACAACCGTCCCTGAGGAGGAGAGGGGAGTGTGTGTTTTATCTACAGCGATAACAAGGGGGGGTGGGGGGGAAATAAAATTAAAAAAAGAGCTGCAGCATGCTAGGGTCTCTGCGGGCTGGAGGTGGGGCTGAACACCAGCTGGTCCCGCTGGTGGAGCAGCCGCGTTGGCGAGCGAGCTCGGAGCGGCGCCAGCAGCGGCGAGGCCATGAGCGGCGAGCCCTCCAGGCTCTGAGCGATGTAGTTCCTCAGAGAGTTCTTTACCTCCGCCGGCTTGCCCACGCCTACGATGATCAGCTTGCCGTCGTCCAGGCCCACCAGGACGTGGCTCTGCTCCTTGGTGACGGAGACACTGCGGACGGGAAGCCGCATGGCCATGGGCTCCGAGGAGAGAGACAGGCTGCGCAGGAGAAACGGCCGAGGTTATCACAGCGAGCTAAAAAACAACCAAATAACTGAAACTGAGAAAACATTTTCATTAATTTACGTAAATAAAAATGTTCATTAATGAGGAAAACTGTAACTAACCAGAACGTTATTGTGAGTTTATAAAACTAATTAAAACATGTTGAAATTAGAGATATAATCTGCACCTAAAATTTTACTAAGGTATGAAAAAACTAAAACTACTACTATATAAACACAATACAACCATTTTATATCAGTCAATATCAATAATTATTGATTAGGTTTAAATATCTAAAATACATTATTGACTCTGTGCCGTTTCTTTATTTTTAAGCAGTTATGAGGCAAAACCTTAAACTGCTGCTGCGCCAGTTCCTCAACAGGCTGTTGCTAGGTAACCACAGAGTGTGAGTTGCTAGGTAAGCACAGAATGAGTGAGTTGGAGTCACCAACCTTGCTAAGCTAACTGTGAGAGATTGAGCAGCTAAAGCCTTTCCTCTGCCTACATCTCCCAGAATGCTTTGAGGTTCAGTGAATATTCTACATGTTGAATATTCTACTAGCTGTATATCTATTGGAACTGATTATGTGTCTATGGCAATAAATAGTTATTGATTTATTGTCCAGCCTTTAGTATAACTAATAAAAGCTAAACTGAAACTACAGAATATTTAATTGATACAAATAAAAACTAATTAAATTAAGCAAAATAAAACTTAAACCACAATGAAAAACCCAGAATTATTACAAACCTGGAAATGCCACAATAAATCACGATGCATCATTTTCCCTTCACACTTTTATGATCTAATTCGCTACTTAAATTCAAACAAAATAAAGTTTGCGGTTGTAACATGGAGGAGTTTTAATACTTGAAATAGTAGTCAGAGACAGAGATCTTACCGGAATGTGTTGCTTACCTGTAGAGATCCCGGATGGACAGGTATCCCTGCTCACTCCCGATGATCACATACTCCCCTGAAACACACATATCCGTCACCTGCTCCTTCAGCCGCTCGCTGCAGAGGTGCTTCCCGTTCACGGAGTAAAGATGTAGCGTGTTTTTATCCTGGAGAACAAGCAGCAAACACACACATCCCATCTCTAATTCATGCAGCTCTAACCAGCTTTATACACGTATGAAAATGGGTTTACTTTGAGTGTGGCTTTGCCCTCCAGGCAGGTGTGGACCAGCAGGTGACCCTCCCAGGACACGGCCAGGTGGAGGATGGATAGCGGCAGGGAACTGTCGCACGGCGGCCGCAGGCAGCGCATGTACTGACCTCGACGCACGGTGTGGATGATCACCGTACCATCCTGCAGGAAGAGGAACTGAGGTAACCTGAGGTAAGGTGGAAGTATCAAGCTGCTACAGATATAGGAAATATCTGTAGAAGCTGGGAATCCCAAATAATTTAGTTTCTTTAAAGAGGTGTGAGCAAAACATGACAAGAGACATGACGTGACAATACTGTGTTAGGGGACCAAATCCTTATTTATTTCATATAATGACACAGAAATTCCTGCAATTTAAGCCGAACAGGTTCAAGATTTCCCCCAGAAAACCCCGGTGGTTGGGCGCAAGAGCGGTCATCCATCCAGCGGCACGTCGTGTTCAAAAAATGTTTAAGAGGCAGGAAATTTGAAAATATCACTTGATAATTATGTTATTGAAAGATTGGAACACCTGAACACCAACTGTAAAGTCTTAAAAAATGCAAGACTTAAGTAAATATCAATGCTTAGCTTGGTGGGGGCAGAAGTAAAGCCTGGTGGCCCACCAGGCTTGTAATACACTGGGGGAAACCCTGAGGTTTTGCTCATGTTCTACTGAAAACCTGAATATCGTTAAAAATGTGGACTTTTTCCAGACTGCCAATTATTGTACTTCTTAAACTTGGTTTTGAAACTTTTAACCTTAAAATAATTCAACCAAGCTTACTCATGCTGGAATCGGTTAGATATTGAACTGTGTGACATCAGACCATCCAGTGGTCTGATGTCACACCACTAGATGGCGACATCAGAAAACTTACTCTGGATCCAGAAACGGCCATATCCAGCTCAGTGCTGATGGCCACGCTCACCACCTCGTCCGTGTGTCCATACAGAACCTGGATAGGTTTGGACGACAGGCCCACAGGAGCTCCGCCCTTTAACAAACACAACACACACTTTATCACATGAAACACATGTTGTTTTTTTATTTTTGTGTCTCGTTAAAGACCCAACCTGCTGCAGAACCTGCCACACCATGCAGGTTGTGTCTCTGGAGCCAGAGATCAGGTGGATGCCACAGTGGTCTGTTGATAAGCAGGTCACAACATCTGAAGGGTAAACACAATAAAACCAAACATTAAAGTAGAAATTCAAGGGAAACAAACAAATGCTGATCACTTAGGCGTTTTTTTTTTTTTTTTACCCATGTGTCGGATGTGCTGTCCCACTGTCTTGCCCTTGACCAGCGAGGTGACCCTAATGCTGTTGTCCCAGTGTCCGCCACTGAAGAGCAGCTTCCCGTCATGGGAGACGACAAACAGGCCTGCTATGAGGTCAACGCCGGGGGCAAACGGTCCTGACAGGAAGCGCTGCGTTCTACAATAAGATTTTAAAAATAAAGAAGAAAAATGGCAACTTTGCATGATTTCTATTAGAATTTTCATAGGAACCATTCATTATGTTCTTAAAAGTTCTTATATAATCCAAGTTTATTTGGATCCCAATTACACTTACATATTCATATATGAATAAACTTATGATCTGAAAGTTTAGCTCAGAAACAAATAAACAGTTAAAGCAACAGAAGACAAAAAGAAAGGAAGAAAGGTGTAATTTGTAAGAGTCCCTCTCTCCTTCATTCAGTTTGTACGCAAATCTGGATGGTTTTTTATTTTTTTTTAGGGTAAGTAGTAGCAGTTAAAATGGAAAACACAGCTCTATGTGTAATCGGTGCAGAATTCTCACTTGGTGTTGGACACTGTGGGGTCCTTAATAAAGGTGAAATAGTTGGAGATGTTCTTATTGTAAGGGAGCCAACCATGGGTCCCCAGCAGGCAGTTCTGGCTCACAGTCACCTGAAGGCAGCAGAAATATTTATACCTCAAACTTTTCCACATTCAATGTATTCTAGGGGATTTATTTTAAGTGTCTGGACTCACCATTGTGTCAGGGCTTCCTTGGGTGATGAACGAATGGGACTGATTCTTTGGCACGACGGCTTTAACCAGCGGCACGTTGTCGCTGATGCCCTGTGTAGGCGGGACGTTCACGCATAAGAACACGATGGAACCATTTTGATTAAGTGAAGGGACTGGAAATACCTCAACAAAGAAGGACTTGAGGTCGCTGAGGTGTTCGAACATGTTGAGAGGACTCGAGTCCTGCTGAGCCTTTCTCTTCTCCACTTCCTCCTGAGAAAGGCGAACCGGATGGGGCTCCTACGGCCACAGCATTATGTCAAGGTCCCCTTATTTTAAATATTTTGGAGATATTATGCATCAGAGAGGGGTCTTCACCTTCAGTAACTGGCAGGGGGTCTGACCAAAGTTGCTGATCATGCCTTCAACAGCTTTTCGCTCCTTTTCATCTGTGATTGCGTCCAAGTCCACAGCTCCTGCAAACACAGCAGGCTTAAAATAAATACAGCTGATGACAAACGGACGGATGGATGGATTGGCAAACACCTAAATAAAATGCCAGATTTTCCAGGAAAAGCAGGAATCTCAGATTAACGTCGGCTCCTTCATGCACGTGATAGTTGCAGATCACAGTTTCATTCAACTGGACATGAGGTCGGCTGTAGGCCATTATCCATTTCTGGCATTATTCCAGACGCCGGTTGGTTTTGGTAATGTAATAAATTGTATTCCGCCATCTAAACGCTCTGTTCCTCACTGATATGTTGGACCATTATTTTCTATTATTTTCCTCAAAATCTCTCGTTAGCAATCACAAACCCGACAATGTTGTCAGAGGTTCAGCTCCTCCAAATAAGGGCCGTGTTCTTCAGAACAAATAGCGACTGCTGATTGGTCAGTTGCTGACAAACCCCCGAGAACGACTGACAGGTGACGTTATGTCACTTACTAGAGCTGCAGTGCGTTACCTTCGTAAGTGCAGTAGTAAAAGACGTTGAGTGCCTCCACAGCTGCTGGGCCCCTCTGTTTGTAACCGAAGATCAGATCGATCCACTCGTGGAGGTGGGCTGAGACGTACTCTGACTCCTGATAACGTAAACACACATGAGCTGCTGTTTGCAGTTGCACTACACCAGCAGGAGTCCAACTGGGCCTCACCAGAGCTTTGCGGTGCTTGTAGATGAAGTCCTCAGGGGATTTGGCCCATTTAGGGAGAACAACATTGTGTACCCTCTCCTTAGAGATCTGCAGGCGGCCTAGATCGAAATCTGATCAGATAAAATATGGAGGGTTAATAAGGAATCTAAAGAGAAGGTGTTAAAAAAAACTTACCAACTCACCATTTTGGTTCTCCAGAAATTCTGGGAAGTAGAAGAACTCTGGGATGAGTTCCTTGACATCGTTGGGGTTGTCCATGAGGGTTTGCCACGTCGCTGGGATGGAGTGGAACTGGCGGTCGGCGCAGTCAAACCTGAGACGAGTCAACATGTGTGAGCTAAACCGCTAGCAAGAAATAAAGAGAGAGGATGGCGGAGAAATCAACCTTCCTCACCGTCCACTCTGCAGCTGGATGTGCAGCGAGGTGAAGGGCTCCACTCGGATCATGTAGTGCATCACTCCGGCAGCGTTAGAGTAGTGGGTACCATAATGGAAACGGTCTATGGTGCCTGTTGGATCCTCAAAACTTTCATACCTAGAGGTGAGAGGTTGTGCTTCATGGAGCTGTGTTCAAAGGTTTTAAGGGGGATAACTCAACAGGAAAATGGTGAGTACTTCTCTCTGACTGCTTTAGCATTGCGTTCGTTCTGGACCGCCACCGGCTTCGATAGATCCCTGAACGCCCGCGGGTCAGAGAGGTCCAGCTCCTCTGAGCTGTAGTCGGCTAGGATCCAGGGAAACTGGACAAACACACAACATCCCTTCAGATACTCGTACATCAACAATTTCACCGTGAGAAACAGACTTCTGAACGTACCACTGGGTACTGCGAGAGGTCGTTGTACGTTCTGCCTGCAATAGTGTTGAGCTGCATTAAGTAGTCAAAGTTGGAAATCTCTCGGTTCACCCATTTCTGGAACAAGATGAAAAATGTACCCTTAGAAACAGAAAATTAATCGTGCAAAGTGTTTCTAACTGAATTAGACCTTATTGGTAAAGCTGCACAAATATATTGTAAACATATTTTATTTTTAAATTGAGCCTATAAACTTTAGGTGTTAATGTGATATTTAGCTTCTTCAGGCATTTTTTAACCAAATGATGAGAGTTTTGCATGTTTTATCAACTCAAATTTAAGACTTTTTAAGACCCTTTCGAATTAAATTTAAGACCTGTATCATGACAGAAATGTACAAAATTTGTTATTTTGCAGTGTGAAACTGAATTGGACTGTATCTAATTTGATCTGATCCTATAACATGTTTATATTAGCTGTTTTTTCACCTGTGAGAGTCCAGAGGCCTTCAGGAGCTCCTGAGGTGATCGGGTCCCATAAAGGCTGAGCGATCGCAGCAGCAGCATGCGGCTGTACACTTTGTTCCTTGCCTGTAATAAAAAAACCCAACACATTTAACAACTTCGATTATTTTTCTAGCTTAAAAAGATCAAGAAGGACTTATACACTCCTAGTAAATTGTTTTACCTCTTTTTTAAAGTTCAGGAAATAATTGGTTTGGTCGATGAGGAAGATTTCAAGAGCTGAGCGACGCAGGTTGTATCGTCGGAGGTGGACCTCCCGGATCTGTGATAGCGGCCATTTAAAGTCGTGGCCCACTCCTTTAAAGAAACAGACGATTAAATCAAGAAGTTTACTTAGTCTTTCCACAGGTTAAGTCTTCTCCTCACCCTCCTCCTTCTCCTGGCTGCTGTCATAGAAGTAGATGTGCTGAGTGGTGAGCTCGAGGCGGCCTGGGACGACGTCCACCACCGTCACCAGCTCACATTCCTCCCACAACACCATTTTCTCCTTCTGACCCGCCTCCTCTGCTTCGGCCCTACAGAATACAACAGAACAATACAGACACATCAACATTGTATCTCAATTTCTATTATTCATAGAGGTGTTTGGTTATTTAGCTGACTGGTTGCTAGCGGCAGCAGGGTCGTCCTCCGGCAGATCCAAGATGTCGTCCTCCAAGTCGCTGACTTTAACTTGCTTCACAGCTTCTAGCAGCAGAGACTCTGGATTCACCAGCTGCTGATGGACGCCTGAGTGGATCAGACAGAGAAGACGGGATAAAATCTGACTGGACTGACTCAGGAGACGTCACAATAACGAGGTCACGCTTGTCTTACCCAGGTTGTCTCGCAGAGCGCTGGCCTCTCGGTGAGGGTCAAAGTTGTAATTGCGAACCAGCTTCAGCCTCATTCTGGAGAAGTTTTCAGCGCTGGACACTCTCCAGTGCGTCTCGTCTTGTAGTCTGTTGGAAACGGTTGAGAAATGAGGAATCGCTAGAAGCTTTGCAATCGCATAAACGTGACGATTTGTGGATTTAAAAAAGCTTCTCCATATTCCAGATACAACAGCAGTTCATTCAAGCAGAAGACTTTCAGCAAACAACATGATTTTTGGAAAATGAAAGGAGGAAAACATCATGGTTTAGTGTACCTGTCGGCCCATGGACCCCTTTCACACATCAAACCCCGCCGCGCTGTCTTCCACTGCCTCAGGGTGGCGTTGTTTTGGCTGTGTTGCTGCTTCAGCATGTTGTTGTAGCGCAGGTTTTCTTGCCGGCTGCGGCGCGAGAACGGCTCCACAAATTGTTCCTTGCGGGAGAAAGGACATCGGTGAGTTTCTTGTTTTGTTTTCATCGTGTCGTCGGAACAGTCAGCTCACCTGGAAGCGGATCTTGCTCTCTCCTCTTTCCCTTTCCCTCTTGTGCAAGCTGACCATGAAGGCCTCATAGCACTCCTTCCAGTACAGAGCCATGGTCTCATGACCCTGACTGAACATCTCGATTTCATACTGCTTCATGTACGGAATGATCTGCAGTCGGAAAAAACAAAAGATGGTTTTTATGTTTGCTTCACGAATCATGAGAAATGAATTCGTTAGCAGCAGAGAATCTGAGATTCGTACGTATTTGTCGAGGTAGACGCGCCACTCGGGCGAGTTGCAGTACAGCTTGAAGTCCTCGAAGAAAGACGGGCTGCCGTTGGTGTCGGGCAGCTGAGGCAGGTGCAGCTCCATGTAGAGGAGACGGTGGACTTTGGAGAGCAGCGTCCGCAGAACAGGAACCAGGAAGGAGTAGGTCTCCTCGGTTTGCTCCTGGATGGTTCGCCGCAGGATTCCCTCCAGCTTCCCCAGCAGGTAGCAGGCCTCGTCCTGACTTGACACTTCTTTAGTCTGCAGGATGCCGTTCAGTTTGGCTGAGGCCAACGCACACACCTGAGAAAGATTAAGGTCATTATTTATTTTTATTTAATTCGTTTGAAGTTTAAAATAAACATGTCACGTGTTGACATAAGCAAAAGATTAGAAGACAATTTGTTTGAAAGGGTTACATGACACCGTTGCAATGCATTTTTCTGTAAATAATGACACTTTTAAAGTGAAGTTGCATTAAAAGTGTCAAATTTTAATGCAACTTCCTGACAAAAAGTTATAAACATTTATGAAGACTCCCTGTCAGTCTTATGAAGTGTTACTGTTTTGAATGAAAAGGAGGGGTTGTATTTTCTACCCCTTCTCTCAATCATCCATAGCTACATTGGATTTAAGCTTCTAAATATGGAGAAAAGTCTTCACCTCTGTGTCTTCCTGAGCCATGAAGCCCAGTAGGAGTCTCAGTCCAACTTGGGAGAGCTGGAACCACTGGGTCCCAGCAGAGTACCACACCATGAGACAGTCCATTAGTGTCACAGCTTCTTCTAGCACCTTATCGGTCCACAGGGCCGGGTTGACCAAACCCTCCGCCTGGAGGAAGTCCTGCACGATGTGAAGCAGGCGAACCGCGTCCTCAGTGTGCTGTGGTAGCAAAGCAGCCGAGGCTTCCCGATTATCAGTCACCGCCCACTCCAACATGCGCTCCAAGAGACTAGAAAACAATGAAGCAACAGTTAATGAGGTTATCCTACAAATAAATATTCGGTATGATTCCCTGGACCGGACGCTGACCTGAGCTTGATCTGGTCGACAGGAAGCAGCAGCTCGTTGGCAGTCCCCAGTTTGGTGAGAGCCGAGAAGACCTGGCCCCGCTCCAGCCACGCCGAGTCGTCCGAGCCCTCCACTCCTCGCCACATCACACACAGGACGATCTCCAGCAGCATGCTGCACAGCTCCTCCTCCGCCCTCTAGAGGGCGACAAGAGACATTATTAAATGAAGCTCCTTTGTGGTACAGTTACAGCTGTAAAAGAAAAAAAGAAAAAAGATCCTGCAGGTTTCCTACTGGACTAACCACTAGGACTGACTTGGATGGATTGAGATCAAAACAAAAATAAAAATAAAGCTAAAAGCTTAAAAAATGAATCTGTCTGATCTCACCTCAACGTTGTTGAAGGATTCCCCCAGTGAGATATTGTCACTAAAGAGGAATCCGTCTTCAGTAAAGGAACATGTTGGCTCTTTATCCCCAGAGCTCCCAGGAAGAGGCTTTGCCATTTCCAGGGGCGACGGCGTACTGGGCATGCTCCCTGGCGTTTGGTTGCCGCTCTCTGCGCCCTCAAAGGCCTGAAGGTGCGACAGATCCAACGTCAAGCCCCCCGATTTACCCAGCACCCACGGCTTGACTGGCAGCTGGGGCTCGGTGGAGGCAGAGGAAGACGGCGTGTCCAGCAGCGAGATGACGTCTCCGTTGTCCAGGCTGTCCACGGAACGGGCGTCTCCCACGCTGAGTCGGTCGTCCTCCAGGCGGCCGCTGCTGCCCGTCCGCGGCCTCCTTTCCAGCGGCAGCTCCAGGCGGTTATTGCTGCTGCCGCCGTTACGGTTTAAGTCCAAACTGCAGGTGCTGGCTGTATCGGAGCTGCGCAGGGTGAGCGACCCCTCGCCTCGCAGATACAGGCGCATGAGCGTGTCCTGCCAACACTGCTGCTTGGAGATCTGATGGGCGGCTTCCTGTTGGGACTGAAGCAGCTGATACACCTGAAGAGAGGAGGTAAGGGGTTAAACTTTAAGAGTAACCACAGGAGGGGCAGTATTATGTATTTTCCAGCCACATAGCGATTTTTTAAAGCACAATGAAGTATCTATGTCACCTTTAGCTGTAGGGCTGAAACGATTCCTCGAGTGATTCGAGTACCTCGATTATTAAAATTTCTCGAGGAAAAATGACCTGCCTCGAAGCCTCGTTATATTATGTGTTATTATTTAGCGCACCGTGTTCCGGCTGGGACTTGTCTCTCACACACTACTAAAAACTCACACACACACAAAATATTAAAATTCACATACATACTATTAAAATGTCACACACATATGCAATTTTTCTCATATGCATACATAAAAGACTAAGATAGCACATATAAACTAATAAAATATAGACACCTTTTGTATGTCAGAGTGACGTCACGGAAGAGGCATCATTTGGAGATCAGATCGCGCATGCGTTGATACGATAATGACGTCACCTTCACGTTGGATATTAGCTTCAAGTTGGTGTAAGCGGCGTTTAGCTCAAGGCTAATCCAATTTATGAACGCTAATTTCGGCCAGCCGTTCTCTACCACTCCCTCCTCAAGCGCTTGGCGGTTCACTTAGGGCTTATTCCGGCGTTATAGCCGGAGTTAGCTGCCTTAGCACCGGCGTTATAGCCGGGGTTAGAGCCGGAGTTAGCGGCCTTAGCACCGGCGTTAGAGCCGGAGTTAGCGGCCTTAGAACCGGAATAAGGCCTAAGTGAA
>CAEGAE010042354.1:0-52320 GCA_903067095.1 Girardinus metallicus
TCGCTCCTCTTTAGGTCCAAAAATAATAACTTCAGTTTTGTTTTTGTTAAGCTGGAGAAAGTTTTGGCACATCCACATATTTATATGTTCTAAGCTGTATTGTTTTTAATTCATGGTTCGGATAAAAGGCCTTTTTAAACTAAGACCCTGGACTGAATTTCGCTGCCCCCAGTCTGTTCTACAGCAGGAGTTTGACTTTTCACTAGAAGTTAGATATGTGTTTCTCTTACTGCTACAGAGAAAGACCCGATTTATTTCAAAGGTATATGAAAAGATGTTCAGAGGATCGGGGCCATTGACAAAAAAAGAAAAAAAAAGAAGAATCCTGACTTCTTTCTCAGAGGAATAAAGTCAGAATTTTGAAGGGGGTAGGGGGGGGGGAATTCAGAATTTCAAAAAACAAGGTCAGAATTCAGAGAAAAAAAAAAGACAATTCTGAAAAAAGCATTTTTTTCAGTGGCCCTTATTCTCTTCCACATGTTAGAGATGAAGCACCTGCTGTGAAAAAGTACCGCCTAAGCAATCAACATTCAAATGTATCAGGAAAAACGACATGATGGAAGAAAAAATCTTGAGTTCATGATAACGTCAAACAAAAAACACCCCAAAAAATCAACATCTCTTACCATCTGTATTTTTCTCTGATGCTACAGCTAAGAGAACACTGGCAACCTATATAAGGCTGTCTGACATCAGTTTATTGAGGAACAGACTGTCCTAATCTGCTTCTTTCTGGACTTGACTCAACTTTCCGTGATCAGATTCTGACCGAAGTTGTCATGGAAAAATTATAATTGCTGCATCATGGCTGATGGGCTACATGCCTGGATACAAGTGCGTGATTCTCGGCCCCGAAATTGTCTCATCAATCTTGTTTATTGTTTTCAGTTGTTGTTTCAGTGTTGTTCATGACAAATTACGTCTCCGGATCCTTTACCAGCTTGGTGTTAATTGAGAAAACAACGAAGCGTTCAGAACATTTAAACGAGCAAAAGCACTAAAACTACATACCAAATTTTACAGGATGATTTCTCGCTTCGTTGGCTCCTAAGCCTTCATGTGTCAGACTGAATTTGGTAATTCTTTGTTTGATGTAGAGTTTTGGGAGCAGAACATGTGATGTAAAGCATTCCATTTTGTTTAGGGACACGGTTGCATCATCGTCATGAAAGAATTATAAAAAAGTTAATTTATCACTACAGGATTTGAAAAGAGAGAGAGAGGGAAATAAAGCTTTTTCGCCTTTTCTGGAGCAACTTTTTCGGAGACTTTTTGAGCTCTATGTCAGTTTTTAATATTTTTTCATAAAAAAAGCATACCTGGAGTATTGCTTTGATTCTTCCATGCATGTTTGAGGAATTCTACAATCTCCCGTGGCAACCATTCAGGGGTGACTAAGCGCTTAATCTTACCAAGAGCTGCCTTTTCCACACAGCTCCCCCACTCAGCTCCTTCAGACTAGCCAGCAGCAATTAGCAAATAGCTGGTGGAACTGTGCGTTTGCTGAGCTCATTGTAGGAGACTTCTCAGTCCAATGCTCTTAAAAACAGTTGTAAGCAGCAGAATGGAGAAGCATTGTTGTAATGACACATGCTGAAGGCAGAATGTCGGAAAGAGTAGGAGCTTCTTAAAGAGACAGAGGTCCAATTTCAAGACGTCACGTTGAAAAGTCAAATTTGATATGTGCAGTACTTTTACAACAACTAAAGGTAACTTGATTTTAAAAAACGTTCCTTGACATACAAAATATCAGCCCTTTAAAAAATGCTTTCGTTATATATGTGGACTGTAGATGCTGACATTAGCGTTGCAGATGTTGGTGCTGCTGCAACATGTGTTGTGTTGTGGTGATATCTTAGTCTTTAAGAGCTCCGGTGACAGGCCAACTCCTGTCTGGAAAGTACATAACACCACCCCTTTAAAGTCAGATTTGACTCCAAGCGATTTTTGTGACAGTTACGCAAGATTTCAGTCTTGATCATTAGATTCATCCTTTATCCATGTCAGCCTGGTGTCTATCTCCAACAGTCACTGCGCGAGAGCCGGGGTACAACCCGGACCGGTTCCCAGTCCCATTGGATTAAGATTATCTTGTAATTTTAAAATACACACACACACACACACACACACATACATATATATATATAATGCTGTGGAAAAATTCTTGCAATAAATATATTTGTTTTTATAGTCTGCCCCATTGAAGCTGTAAATGTAGAGGGAAATTAAAATGAAGATGTCTTCAGATGTGTAACCTTTGTCTTTAAAAATCTTTTTGTGGAAAGCTGAATGAATAATGATCAGGGATAAAAAAAAATTCCGTTGAATGCGTGTGTATGCGTGCGTTTGTGTGAGTGTGACTCAGGAGATCTCAAACTTCACTGCATGGAAAGCTATCAGGCCACAATAATCAAAATAGCCACTCCGGCTCCACAGAACCTTGGAAAACCATTGTCATTCAGCTCAGCTCCCCACAGCAACCACAAGAGTAACCTGAAACTGGATAAGGCAGGAAGAAAACAATACATCGGTTCAGCGGAGAAAAACTGCACAGAAAACCCAGAAAAGGCTCAGATGAAATTACCCTAAAACCTGAGTTTCGACTGTTTTGGGGAGATTATTTTAAAAGTAAAAAGATATTTTTACTATTCAAAATGTCTTTTGAATAGTAAAAAGATATTTGCAGGATTCCTTTTTTTGCAAGGAATCCTAAAGAAAAAAAAAAAAAAAAAAAAAGAAGCTATCTCTGCGTTTCCATTAGCCATAAAATTGCATAAATTTAAATTACGAATATAAATTTGCATAATGGAAACATGGCAATTTAGAAAAGCTCACGTTTTTTGCTAAGCAGTTTGCTAAACAGGATGTCGTGGTTTTTCGAAACCGTATTTCGATATGGTTTATCAGCCGTTTCAAAACCCTGCACTCCGTTGAGTGGAGTACCCTCAGCAAGTTGTGTTGTACAGAGAATTGGTGGAGTGGAGGTTTAATTAATAAACCTGTCTTAAGAGTTTACAGCTGGATTTCGTTGGAAAACTGTGCCTGGTTAATGTTTCTATGGATAAAGATTAGCACCAGACACCTGCCTGTTACCGTTGCTACATACTGGTCCCAGGTCTGATCCACTAGCAGGCACAACCCCCATTACCAGAAAGGGTTTTTAGTGTTTGTTATCTCCTATATAGCAAGGAAAAGAGATCCAGTGCTGTTATAAGCGTATATATTTTTGGCTTGGTAAACGACTTAACAAGTTTGTTGTCTTTTTGTGCAGACTGATGTGTGAAAAGGCATCTCAGAAAAGATGAAATATAGTCCACTCTCAGTGCGGTGGCATAATTCCAAACGGACTTGACTGAAATTTATTTTTACACTCTCAATGAAACTTTTCCATCCCGTTATTTTCAGCAGATGAGTAGCAATCTTCCTTTAAGGGCCTCTTTAACAACTTTCCACAGCACAAGAAGGAACCTGAAACATCCGACTCATTCAAGCTCACACTGGATGCTCGGGTTCTGCCCAATTCTGTTCTATCCACAGAGTGGTGTGCTGGTATACTGCTTTTTTTCCAGGGTGAGACTGGCAGGTGCTGCTCCCAGCTAACGCCCGTCAAGCCCCATCAAGGAGCATTATTTAGAACGGTAGCTTTCCTAAGGCATCATTCATCCCCAAAGGATCACTCCTGGTTTCCTGGACTTTGTTCATTGGCTAAAGCTATGTTAGTCTGATTTTTTTTCCCTGTATCTGATCTTTTTATGATAGTCTGAACAACACAGATTGGATTTTTACAAATGTGACCCAGGCCACTTGGATATGTCATCTTATATTCAATCTGATCTTTTTAAATGTGACCAGAGTCTGTGTGGCCAGATTACATCTACCCAACCTGAACGTCATTGATCCTCGACAAACGTCACTATCCTGCGTCCTAAGATGGGAAGAAAAGAAATAACAACAGAGGACGATAATGACAACTAAGTTGGTCAACAACTTTAAAATGGTAACATGCTGTCCTTCATTACCATCCACGTTTTCTTCCCCAACCACTGAGCACGCTAGCTACGTGGGACACCTCTGCATCCTCTACAGCGCATGAGTGACACATTTAGGTGATCTGTCGTTCATACGGTAGATCTCATACAAGTCGCATATATTTTGGAATTGAGCTTTAGATTTCTTGTCTCTCCTCTCAACTGCTACTTCAGCAGATAATGTCTGCCTGTGGTTTCTGTCCAGCGGTGACCTGGACAGAAACCAACTGTCCAGGTTGGTTTCTGGGGGGTGAATGACCTGCCCCATTCACCCCCCTTCATCTGCTCCAGCAGAAAATCAGCCAATGTACATCACCAACAACCAGCCAACCTCAACACCTGCGGAAACATGTCCTTCCTTCCTGAATCTCCTCCTCTTCACTTGTAGAAAGATCTCCCTCACCTTATTCCTCCACAGACATCCTGCTCTCCCCTTATCTGCAATTATTAATGACTCACATTTCTTCCAGCGCAGATCCTGTTCAGTTTTCCTCCCCCACAGCCGATAATCTCCAGATTCACTTTTTCTGTTCAACAAACTCTGCGTGTCCGTAACCGTTGCCTGCGAGATAGGCTAACTTCCCATCGTGACAAAGACATGATGTCGACCTGACACAAAGCAGAGTTGCTTTACTTTCTTTTTGGTTAACATCAACGTGCATAAACATTACAATTAATGAGCCCTAGTGACAGCAAAAGGTAAATGTCCTCCACTCTCCCAGTAACAGAACCATTTATCACACGATCGATTGCATTCCCTGCTTCACCTCGAAGGAAAGGCTTTAAATGTAATGCGGCTGATAAACAAACTGAGCTGCATGGCCTCCCTTCAACTCGCACAAACTCTGCAGCTACCAGCACTCTGTTTCCTACCCAAACACTGAGCGTGTGGGGCCTTTTTTCTTTTTTTCTTCCTCACTCTCGCTCCCATCTAAGAAATGTAAAACTGCCCATACTGCAACCACAGAACAGCCAACAGCTTTTCAAACACAAAAACAATCCTGCATCATTACAGCAATGCTCCAGCTCACAATAGGCAAACAAGTCAAGGAAAACTATCAGATTGTAAGTAACATGATCCAAATATGTCAGTTTGGATCAAACTGGACAAAGCATTTGTCCGCTCCATGCAGCATTTGAGCAAGAGCTCCTGCCTACCTCTGTGCAAGGTATTTGCCATGTGTTTGCTTACGGTGTTGCATTTCATTATTAGCTGCTGCCCATAGCTCAAGGGAAGTGAGCCAAATGCACTATTGTCTAAGGACAACCAAATAGGAATCCTTCCAGCTTCATTTCTGCTTTGTTTTCCCAACCGACCCCAGAGTAGCTTTACCAGGAACTCAGTGCAGTTAATCAGGAAAGCATGCTGACCCGAGTTCATCAGTTGTTCACAACTGGACGTTTTCTCCACCACTTTAACCTTTGTCTTTATGATACTTCATATTTACATCTCATCTGAAGATGTCTTACATCAAGTAAGATATCTTACTTACTTGATGTCAAGTTTATTTGTATAGCATGTGTCAGGAACAAGGCAGTTGAAAGTGCCTTAAAGTTGATTGCCATGGGAGATTAAAGGATTTCTCAAACATGCATCAAAACAACACGCCAGGTATGTATTTGAAGAGGGAATAACATTATAACATGATGTAAATCTCAAAAAAGTTTATTGTACATAATACTGCCCCTTTAATAACTAATAATTCTACGAATACCAGTTTAAATAGTTGGCAGAACAGTTTTTGGCAATCTATACAGAGCTTGTGTTTTACTATATCCCTTCATTTAGGGAAAGAAATTTAAAAAATAGTGTGGTGTGGAGGGAGGCCAAAAGAGTGTGTGGCCTGGGCATCATCTGCTTGTTTTCTAAATGGACAGCTGTTCTGTCTGACTATACTAAGAGGGGTTACCAGAGCTTGCTGGATGTTTTGAAAGAACCCACAAGAGAGCATCTGATCTCTTCAAGTTTGATATGAGTCAAAACTTCCCTAATTTTTATGTGAGGGAGCGTGTTTCCATTTAAGACAGAATGAGATGCCTGGCTAAAAGGGTTGTAAAGACAAGTACTCTGCCTTTTATCGATGGGAGCTTAGATAATTCAGGAGGTGGGGTACCAAACAGAGCACCCACGTAGGAGCACTCCATACTTGGCTCCAACAATTAGAGAGATTTGGACAGGACCAAAACATGTGGGTGTAGTTGCCTGGAGATTGTTGACATCTGTTGCAGCAGTCAATGATGCTCGGATCATTTTTGTTTTTGCCAGCCCAGCAGTAGTGTTGTGTACTTTAAAAAGAACCTTATATTGTAATAAACCCTTCTTAGAAAATATAGAGTATGAATGCACTTGCACAAAAGTACCGTTACACCGGTGACATTTGGTGAGGAACGGACTTCTCCAGAATCGCATTTACAAATCCAAAATTCAATATAAAAGTTTATATTTCAAATTGGACCTGAAATGATTAAAGCCTTTAATGACGCCTTAATCAATTCCATACAATTGAAATTGATTGATGCACATCACTCCATGGAATGGGGGTAACTGAGGACAAATTGTTGTTCTGTCTGATTTTCCCTTTTCCTTTTCTTGTGTTCTGCTGAATTTTTGTTTTTCAGTCATGCAGGGGTTTAGCAATACGAGAAGGTCTTTGGTCAATTGCCTTGGAGTAGCTTAACAGTCAAAGAATTGCTCTGAGCTCACCAACAGTACATAGCTGCTTGTTTTTCAGAGATGGCACTTGTGCTCTACGTGCCGTGTCGATTTTCACTTCCCCCAGCAGAAACAATTCTGCCAAGATATCTCAAGATATCTACTAACAGTAGATTTTGATTTGAAAAAGTCAAATTTTCTTGGTTTGAGCTTAATTCCATGGTCTCTGAGGCATTGCAACTGCTTCCTGACATCCTCAACATGGCCCCCAAAAGTCCTTCTGAACATATTTCATCCCGTACTCCTTCCAGGCATTGCTGCTTGGAAGTAGTACACAAAGGTGCTCAGGTGTCTGCTCTCTTTGGACACAAACCTTTGGTGGTGTGCCTTACCCTGGTCCAGTAGCAAGAAGATAGTATTTCCCCTCAGGATCTCCATCATATCCTGCCGGGGTGCCTGAGTGTTTTTTCCAGGTCAGTACCCTGATATCAATACATAAATGCTGCAACCCACCTTTCTTTCTTACACAGACATCAGGAGACGAGCAGAAAGAAGTGGACTTTTCCATCCATCCTTCTGCTATAAATTCCTGTAAAGGTGCTTTTCCACTGCCAAGTTGCTCGCTAACCAGTTAATGTGTAGTTCGGTTCTACCCCAGGTAGTGAGCTTTCCCATTATACAGTCTGTTCCTCACTATTGTGGGCGGCAGCTGTGGTCAACTCTCCTCTGATGTTTGCAGTGAAACTCAGCAATGAAAAACCTCCAGATTCTGGCTCTGAATCCTGTACAGTGGCTTTGGTACAGGAGAAGTATGTCTTCAATAGCGATTCTGTGCCTTTTAAGAAAATATTCATTTGTAAATCCTTCACACATCCCATGTTGTTTTGCTGTATTAGGTTAGGGTTACTAACCCTAATCCTAACTTTGCTGTATTTTGCTCATATTGCTAACCCTAACCCCCACATTTGTTTTTGAAAAGGACACTGATTTCTCTCTTAGTATCCACTGAACAATCTGTCTTGTTTTCATCTAGATGAGGAAGGTCAACAGGAGGGTCTCACTGATGGGGGTCCATCCGGTGTGCGGATTGACGGCAGTGAACAGACTCAGCCGACTGCACGGTACCAGTAATCTCCCAGATGGTAAAATGTCATGGTTGGTAGGATTTTGTACACTAACATTAATTTTGGGAATAGACCTTGCTTTCACTGAAATCGATGTGTCACAAAACTCAAGGCCATCTGGCCACTGCAGATTTTCACATAGCTCAAAAATGAGTGTAATCAGTGTAGCACTTACACCCTACATTCAGTATACACTGAACTCCATCTAGGCACAGTCACAGTCACTCCCATTTGTTGTTTTCACATTGTACTCACGTGTTAGTCCCTCACAAACTGCTTGTATAAAGGTCAGGGCCTTGCTGTTTCTGCTAGGAGATGGAAAAGCTAATTTCACTGCTCTCAGAAATTTCTCTTTTCCACCTGAGTTAGTTGCAACGTTCATACTTTCCAAAACCATGTGCTCGTTTATAATGTTAAACCCAGTAATTGGACACTGCTGCTGGTTACCTTTAAGCACTAAAACAGTTATGAGTAACTCTGAATCATTGGCTGTAAGCTTAAATGGTGCCCCAACCCACCCCACATACGGCATTGCTATAGCGCTGACTGCTTCTCGATGGAGGGGTTCATTTGGGCCAGTAAGCTCATCCACATTGTTCAGTGGCACCTCAGGTAAGTTTGTGTCACACCATGATTCATATATGGTGCAAACCTGTGAACCAGAGTCCCAAAGTGCTTCAAGCCTGTGTTGCCGAAAAAGGCAATTAGTCTAATTAGACAGACTAATTGCCTGACACAAAGTATTTTGTGTTTTTGACAGATTTTCCGGTTGACAGGTCTCTCAGAGAACTTCCTACCCTACCATATCCTTATGAGTACTACCAGAGGTGCTTGGCTTACTTTTGGTTTTGCATATGGACCATTGCAAAACCCCCTGGTAGTTTTAAGAGCAGTAAAATGCACCTTTATACACTGAACAACATTTTAAACTGTGATTTTTACTTTGCATAGTACAACCATAACAACACTGGAACCTGTCAGTGTCACTGTTCACACCATATCCTGTTGGAGTGACCCCAATTATTGTTTAACTGCCTAATAATTGGTTCCATTGGCCTCTGTGCTTTACAGCCTGCCCTAAAATTGTCACTGCTCCCACATCTGAAACAGTGCTGGCAGAAATCGTCACTTATCTGAATACAAGAATTACACCCTGGTTGCGGGTGGGGCATGTAGTACCGCCGAGGAGCAAGGCGATGCTGGAAATGTGCAGTACCTCTCTTTGGTGCCAGTCTAGGCATTGGATAGTAACCATGAAGAACTGCGTGGGGGCATTAAGGGTAGTAGTGGTTGGGCAGATGGGTCAAGCTGGTACTATGATTGAGGGGTGGAGGTCTGCACTTGATAGTGGTCCTCAGGTTCTCTGTTGATATGCTCCTGTCATGGCAGTAGACTTTTGCATGGTGTCTTTGATCTGCAACACCTCAGCTCACAGGTTTTTTAAAAGGCCTATCTCAGACCTCATCTCTATGATCTCGGACAGTAGATCAGATGGCCAGCGATGTGCTGATAAAAGTGCTTTGTTTTTGGGCAGGTTTTTTGTCAGTGGGCACTGAAGAATTGCTGGGGTGGACAGCATTCACGGCAGTCACTCATTGGGCAAGAGACTATTTTTTCTTTTCTTGTCGTTACTTTTCATTTAAACATGCTATTCTCACTTTCTCCGGCAAAACCACATTAGATGTAGTGTGCTGGAGAAGGTAAGGCTGCATGTCAGTCTTTACATTGTCAGTGTGCACACCTGTTAGGATGGTGTGCATGATCAAACTCTGAACCAAGTAGATCATATTTTAGATCTGACTCGGCCTCTTCAGATGTGAAGAAAATCTTCTGATGAAGGTCCACAGCTCTCAGGAGGAAGTTTTGTGGAATATCCTTACTGCTGTGAACCCGGGGTGAGAGCTTGTTTAGTGGCCCCCTTCTCGTCATAGTGGGACCTCAGGATCCTTAATAGGGCAGGGAGTGAAAGGGCACATTTGCACAGCACATTTCAGCAACAAGGCAATTCAAAGTCTTTTGCATAATATAAACATCATGCAGTCACCAATTACAAAACAAGCAATAAGCATTACACTTTGTCAAATGCTGTAATCAAAATCATAAAGCAAATACACATCAAATATGTTGATTAATGTTCCACTTGCTTACTAAGGCAACTCTAAACAGCTGAGCTTTTAACCTTAATTTAAAGGAAGTCAGTGTTTCGGCTGTTTTGCAGTTTTCTGGAAGTTTGTTCCAGATTTGTGGTGAATAGAAGCTGAATGCTGCTTCTCCATGTTTGGTTCTGGTTCTGGGGACGCAGAGCAGAACCAGAACCAGAAGACCTGACTGGTTTTGAAAGTTGATGCAGTGACTACAGCTCTTTAATGTATTTTGTTGCTAGGTAATTTAGTGATTTCTTCCAGACACCACACACTCTGGCTAGCATGAAGGCAAAGTAATGCCTTCATGATTTTGCCTTGTGTGTGTGGGGGTGTGTGTGTGTGTGTGTGGTGTCACACACAGTTTCATCTTCTCCAGAATGCCTCTACAAGAGATCAAAAAGAGGTCAGCATATCAGTCCAGTTCTGAGATCCTTGCACTGACTTCCTGTTGCTCAAAGAATAGAATTCAAAATTTCATTACAGGTTTATAAAACACTTACTAGATTTCTGATCATCGTCAACCCTGTGTACCACTGAGACCTTTAAGATAATCGGAATCAAATCATCATTCCAAGAGTTAGAACTAAACACGATGAAGCAGCTTTCAGATTTCATGCACCAACATTCTGGAATAAGCTTCCTGTTCACTGTAAGACTGCTCCCACCCTGAGTTTATTTAAAACAAGGTTGAAAACCTTTTTATTTGCTGTTGCCTACTCTTAAAATTTTAATTTTTATTTATTTATTTACTTACTTATTATTATTAAATCTGTTCAAACGTAATCTGTCTAATTTTAATCTGTTTGATGCGTTTTTTTTCTCTTTGTATGTTGTTTTTAGCTTCTTTGTACAAACACTTTGACTTGTTTCTGGCTCAAAGGTGCTATCCAAATAAAGTTGCCTTGCCTTGCAATTCTTCCATGAAAAAAAATGAAAAACTCACAAAACCTGCATTTGTTAACATATCTGTGTTTAAAAAAACATTAGTTAGTTCTTTATCGTTTTTAGCTAAAGTTTTAAAGAGCGTTGGTGGAAGGTTCAAAGAGTCACTCACTTGTGACGCCGGAGCCGCAGAGACAGAGATGTGGGGACAAATGGTGCTAACAGTTGAGTTCCCAGCCCCTTCCACACCATGGGAAACCCAGCTGGGGGAGCATGGGTCAGATCAACCTTGTCTCCTCGGCTGACTGTCAAAATAACTTTACCTTCCCTGTGGCTTCCAGCTCTGTCAGTCAGAGCCAGGCCAGGCCGCCGGGAGCTGAAAAGCAATTAAGTCAAACATGAGAGAGTAGCTGCAGGAGAAATGTCCAGTCAGCATTTCGCAGCTGAGCAGTGGAGATTTATTTTGCGATGAAACGCGTTCATAGAAATAGGGGGAAAAAATTTTCTTTAAAAGAACCTTAAGACATTTTGTGTCTTTGGGTGGCCGATCCAGGAAAATCCGTCCCACTTCATGTCACTTTTTCTGCTCCGATGGTGGCTTGAACTTAGGGTCAGACACATACTGTGACCCTTGACCCCTCCCGCTTCGCTTCTGCTCGTCATTACCTTTGGGCATCGCACTCCCCTCCGACCCCCTCCAAAGATAATGTAACAATTTGTCTCCAGCTGTCTGTCAGTCACGCTCTTATGATCCTTTTCAGTGGGCGTATTTGGTTTCCTTTCCATTTGTATTTATTTATTTATCTTGGTTGGAGATGTGGGGGGTTGTCCGGGCCTAAAAACAGGGAGTCTTTGTTTGGGCCCGTTTCACATGGATATAAACGAGCCTCTTACAACCACCCCCAACCCCTTCACCCTCTTTTCTTGCTGCTCCCTGCCGTCCAGTCCTGCTCAGAGCCGTCAGTTTGTTCTGGGGGCTGGAGGCCGGCTGATCCCTGGGCCTTTGTACGTGGTTTTACCATTACCATAAAAATAACATGCTCCCTAACAACCATTCTGAAATTGTTTAAGGAAAGGCAGAGGATATATGAGCTACCAATAAGAAAGTGTAAATACTAGATTAAAAAATATGTGTATCTCTGTTGCCAGATTGAAACCTTAATGACGGTGGTTTAGTTGTCTTAGTTAACCTTTGTGTCTTTCTTTGGTGGGACTTAATTGGTGATTCTTTGTTTTCTCTTGACATTTGCTACGCTGAAACAATAAAGAGTGTAAATAGTCTATTGATAATGAAGACGTGATAGGCACTTATAAGCTGAATAGCTTCTATGTAACATTTTTGAATCACATTTGACTTTGAATCTATTTTAATGGAGATGAATTGTGTGATGTATGACTGATACTTTTTTGCGCTCTAGATATAATAATCCATCTAAGATAAACAAGTAAATGAGTGTTATGCATTTTGTAGCTCATTATTCTTCACCTGTCTTAACAAAACCTCACTGGACCGTCTGGAAGTTGTAGAAACCCTGCTGTCAGATTTTTGAACAAATCATCAAAGTTTTCTCACTTCCCATCACTCCTCATCCAGTTCCATTGGTTCCCCAACCTCTTTACAATACATTTCAAGATTTTAGATGTTTCCTGAAAGTGTTTGATTGGTCAATACATAATTGAGCTGTTTGCTAATTGCTAGTCTGAAGGAGCTGAGTAAAGTTTTTGCTCTGTGAGGCAGAAGCTCGGAAGCTGCAGCTCAGAGGAGGAGCTGTGCCTTGAAGGCGGAGCTAGATCCACCGAGGCATTTGCACAGCTGAATGGTTGCCATGGTAGATTAAAGGATTTCTCAAACATGCATGGTAGAGTCAGGGCAGCACGCCAGGTATGTTTTTGATGAGGGAATTTTATCATTACATGGTATAAAGCTCCAAAGAGTTGTTTTTATAGAATACTTCCCATTTTAAGTATTTGATGATACTCCAACTCAAATCTTTCAGGTCCCACTCTTTCCCAGTCAGCTCAGGTGTACCCCAAGGTTCTGTCCTGGGTCTCCTTCCTTTCATTACTTACCTTCTTCTTGTTGGCAATATTTTCTGTAAATTCCATATCAGTTTCCGTTGCTTTGCCAGTTTCACCCGTCTCTTCTAATCCTGCTTCACCATACAACACACGTTCACCCTCCCTCCTCACTTCCAGTTTAGCGGAAATAAATTGAACTCAAACTGAACAGTGACGAAACAGTTTTTCCTTGTCTGCCTCTTCTCTCTCTCTCTGATCCCCAGCTCTGGAACTCTCTGGAAAACTCATCTCACAACACATCTGTTCAAGCTGGCCTTTCCATTGTCATCTTTGTTTGTTTGTTTTTTTCTCTTCTACATCTGTTTTCATTTTTAGCGCATTGTTGTATTGTTTTGTTTTGCAAAGTGTCCTTGGGTGTCTTGAGAGGTGCTAAAAAAAACAAATGTTGTTGTTGTTGTTATGTTTGTCTATAGCTTATTTTAACTTCTGACTCTTATGGAAAAGAAAACTGCAAGGCTTTAATTCATAAACACCAAAATCAACTGTCCTGTGAAACATTTTTCTTGACAGTTATATTTCCCACAATACTTGCTCTAATTTTATATTCATCATCTGTTTTAGTTTTTTTTTTTTTTTTCTTGTTTCAGTAAATTTGTTCAATACACAACTGTAAAAACTGCAGTTATCCGACTGAGCTCTTGGGGCTTGGGGGGGGTAAAAGCTTTTCTGTGATTGATGCTTAAAAGGGTTCTGAACATTACCTGTCAACAATTTGGCTCAAAATGAGCATCATGGAGGGTGGTATGTTTTTGTTCTGGTATAAAGTTTTTCCAGCACCTTATTGTTTGACAATCACAGCATGAAACAACTGTTCCCATCAATGTTTTAATACGAGGGAATGAAAGGCACCGGGGAGAAACGACGTTTTAATTTCAAATTATGTGATGTCACATGGCTTTTGAGGGATAAACACCATCTGTCTTCCAGACAGCTTGCTTAGCTTTGCTAAAGTCACTCGTTGCGATTGTTATGTTTCTTATGAAGCTCATAATTACAGCAGTGTTGGGAGGGAGATTTGTGCAAAGACTGCGGTTTGCTTTGATCAGTTTAATTTGCCCCCTTTGAAAAATGGTAAGAATTTGCTCAAGCGGCTGAAGTCGGTGTATGAAGAAACAGAACTAGTAGCCGTAATATAACAGCACAAATTGATCCTTGATTGCATATCAAATGGGGCATCAAGTATATATATATTGTATTTACTCAATGTTCCTTATCCTGACGAATAACATCTGATTGGGACGAGGCATTAGGGCGCTGATGGTGCAGATTTGGAGTGACGTCAGAATCGGCCTCATTGGTCAGGACTGAGTGCACAAATAAGAAACTTGACTTCGGTTTCAAGTACTCAGACATAAATTTGATAAATGTAAGAGAAAATAAAATAAAGAATAAAAAACCCACTATGTATATCTATGTGTATGTACAGTCAATTTCCTATATGCAAAGAAATGAAAAACCAAGAAAAGCAGGTTGAAGTTAGAAAGTATGCTGATTCTGTTTGACAGCAGAGTAGATGACGACTCAGACTGGAAGGTTCTGTTCATCACAGAGACTGCCCGGAGGGAAGAAACTGTCTGTGGCGCCTGATTTTTACTAACAGAGGTGTCGTACAGCGGCAACCTGGCGGTGAGGGTGTGAGCAGTTTGAGGTGAAGTGCACTCACAACAGAGCACTTCTAAATCCGTGGGGAAACTTGAACATTACACAGAATCGTCACATATGCGACATGGTTCAGGCGTGAGCCTTCATCGCACCGTTTATCATTTAAACATTTCTTATCATGATGAAAACTTCGATTCATCTTTGTCATAATAAATTTCAATTATTCTTCTTAACAAAAACTCCAAAACTGACGGTATTGATGGAAATGTTATTTGTACTATTTTTCTCCACTGCTTGTTCCACGAACGCGTCAATAAACATCAGTAAATTTGAAGATATGATGCACCTTACTGATGTAAATCAGACTTTTTTTTTTTTAAGTAAGTGACGTCCTGAAGAAACCTGTTGTAAATAGGAAGATTTATATCTAGAACAATATTTGTGTTTGTGGCAGTATGAAGGTTGTGCCATGCAGTCACAGCCATAGAGACATATAAAGAATAAGTAGTAAATAGTTTTTTCTCATATTCTTTATCCCTGTCACAAAGGTACCACAAAATATTGTGCTAATATTTTAAGTCTGTATCGTCAAAACCTATTACAAGTCAAAATTCAATGTCTGATTATAGAAGGGAAACATAGGTTTCCTGGACCTCTGAATGGTCTCTCTCTCTCTCTGGCTCAGTGGGCCACACAATTTCTGATACGACTTTTTACAAAATAGAAAATTTTATTGACAATTATTGGCAAATCCCCATCCTCTGAGTTTACATGAGAGTCTGGATTTTAGCTAGTTGTACTACATGTGAGTTTGATGTTCCGCATGCCATCGCATGAAGGTAAATGAGAATGATGTCACCTAAATAACTGGAGCAGCTTTGTTGAAGTGAACACAGAGATTCTTGTTGAGCTAAAAACAGTAAACATCCCATAACAAGGATGATCAAATGCATCCATTTCTGTAATTGTACATCTTTTGTACTCGTATACGATGCCTTAACCAAATCTGCATTATTTTTATACTTTCTTTAAGCTTGTCTTCTAGTAAAAGTTGCTGCACACAGAAACCTTTCACAGTTGGTCTGATGTGTTTGTTTATTCTTTGCAGATAACTCCAGAACAATGCAAACTGGAGCGTTGTGATGGTCTACTTGGTCTATCTGGTGTGCTGTCAGGCAGAAGGACGGTTTCAGCTGCAGATAAAAGAGCGGTGGCCTGACCCAGATTGATTCTAGGGTATTTTATTAGCTCCACGGTTCAGTTCAGTTTATTGCTGGCAATACTGAGCACATTACAAAGATGACTAAATATCCTTCTACTAATTTCTCTAATCTAATAAACCCCTCTCCCCAAACATTCTTGGTCACAAAGAGCTTTCTGTTGCTAAGAAACTAAATTATTTAGCTATTCAGATGAACTGTTAGGAAAACAAAAACACTTTACTGGTAGATAAAACCTAGATCTGTTCGGAAAACTTTGGAATCAGTGTCTAAATTTGGCTGTCATGACCTTACAGCTGTTTCATTTGCAGATGCTTGTGGGCTAAACCTGGTTGTCAGGAAAAGGATCACAATTAAGTTAAAGGAGACTTTTTAGCTGGTAAACAATTTTCTTACTCACGAAATGCAGAAAATGTCTCGTGCTCATGGTTCAGTGACTCTAACTTCAACAAAAGAAACAAAGTGAGGCCATTTTATGACTACGTTGAGGAAATGCGTAGAATAAACATCTCAATAAGGACTAACGTTTAGCTCTGAGGAACCTGAAGAGGTGATTTTGTGTTAGCAAGACAAAGCTACTCCACTGTTGTGTGTCTCGTGTCTTTTGTTCGCTGAGTCTATGGAATATTTGATTTATATAAAAAAATAAGAAAATACAGGCTTCAGCTCAACAGGTATCTGTCTGTTCCATCAGCACCTTCAGAGGTAAAATCAATACAAAAGTTTAAAAAGACTAGATATTTGTCTAATGCCCTTTTGCACCTTCATTTCTTGATCACGCTATGCGCCATGACAGACGTCGGAAGTGAATGTCGGGAGTATTGAACAGTGCTACATCAGTTATTTTCCCAAGTTGTTTTTGTCTATGTAGCTATGGATTCAACTTATTTAAGTTAAGCTAACTAGTCTGTGAAAGTAGCACACGTGGTTGGAGTTCATACAGCAGTATTTGCAAAAGCTGGAAATAACTAGCTTAAGCATCAACCCAATACCTTCTTTGACATGTTTGTTGATATGATCAAATTGCCAAGTTTGCCTCATAAAGTTCCTTTAGACATCGTTTGTGAAACGGTACTGCATAACTAAACTCACACAAACATTAATATGTTGACATGAACTGACAGGGAAAAACAAAACCTTTTGTCCTCGCTAGAGTTTTGGGAAGGTAGCCTTGTTATTTTCACATGATTCTGGTGTGTTGGACCAGGGACACGTCTAAACGTGTCCCTGGTCAACTCCAGACATCAAGGCCTGGAGTTGAAGACCCTTGGGCTGCATTAAGAAACCTAATATGATTCTGACAAAAGGTCACCTGAAACATGGCAGTGTTGTCATTTGATGTTCCTTTTACACAGTTAGTCTTCTTTCAGCTCATCTCCTCCTACTGGTGATGTTGCGGAGCTGCAGAGGTTAGCATGTTCACAAAGTTTTGGTGCGAGTTGTTGATAATTCTGCTCGTAATGTATCCTGCTGTGGTTTCAGGTAGCCATCTACAGGCAAAGTTTACAGAAAACATTGTTCTTCTTCACGTTCCACTTCATAAACTCTTTGGTTTGAATGTCTTCACGTCTATTGATAGGGGTCCTGATAAAATTAAAATTATATCTTGAAACTATTTCAGTATAATTAAAATAATATTAATAATTACTGGTCTGTGTTCACTATTTGCTGCAGAATCATCATGTTTTATGACATTAAACTGTATGAATACCACGTCCTTGAAGCTGATCTGCCTTCAGCTTGCATCGTTTTCTCGGCTGTGTAAGAAGGGAACAGTAGGTTTGTCAGAGGAAGATACAAAAAGGATGACCTGCAAAAATCCACTCTATAGGGACGGACGCCAAAAGGAGTTTTTGGTTTCTTACAGTACAAAAACAGCTGTCTGTGGACGCAGAGCTCTAATGTGAGGGGATGAAATATTTTCAGCCTGCATGTAATAAATTTTAATTCCCTTGGAATTTGCAGTATGCTTTTAGGATGCTTCCTATAGACTTAAAAAAAAACACACACAAAAAAAAAACATTTGTCGTCAAGAAAAAGTGGTTACCAATGATGCCATAGTTTCACCGATACGAAGATGCAACAGCCTGAAATGAACTGAGTGCAGGATAAATTCAATTTAGTTTTGATTACTGGTAAGTTCAAGAGAATTTTTATTGGTTTACAAATTACAATTACAACATAAATATTCTGTGTTAATTTAACTTGATTTCTACATGTGTAATTATCAAGATAAAATCCAGTTTCCAGTTTATTGTCATGCCATTGATCTTCTGGGTCAACTATTCTCTGTTTAACAATGTTTTTCTTTTAAAGCTTTAGGCCCCTTACAGAGAGCCCTTGCTACCACTTACTCTACATACTCAGATTTTCTTTCCTCCACTCTGGGGCCAGTGGTTTGGGGTTTTCCTGTGTTTGCTCAGGAGAAGAGACTGCTGCAAAGTTATGAAGTAATAGGGAATGTAATGCTGTTTGTAAGTGACAGTTATTTGTAAAATGGGATGCCGGCACCATTCGCAGCCTCAGCGTCAGGAAAGTTCACAAAAGCCCAGGATCAGGATCAGCACTTTTGTGGAAATGATTTCGCACTGTAGGATAGGATTGTGATCAGTGGCGCCTGGTCCACAGGGGGCGCCGAATTCGCTGATGTGGAATGGGGAGGAAAAATATTATTTAAAAATTGCATTAACCTGTTTTCCTTAATAATATGTACCTAAATGCACATTTCCACCAGATGACTCTCATTCAGCTGTAAATTTCCCGCTACAGACTCCTGTGTTGCGGATAGCGACCTAGTAGTGGAGCTAAACAGCCAATCGTGTGGTTGCTAGGGAAAAATAAACATTTGCTCAATAAGAATTGCTGAATTTAGTCTTGGGAACCTGGAAGATGCCAGAAAATCTTGCGTCAGTGTGGTGATACATTTGATGATTACAGAAAAAAAAAGAATTCTGAGAGAAAAGTCGGAATGCCTTTTTTTTTTTTTTAGTGGCCCTAATCCTCTTCCATAGTTGATGGCAACAATTTGATGGAATTTTCCACCTTGCCCGATAATGCGGAGAATTTTACAGATATAGCTTCTGTTCATCTGCGTGTTTTATTGGTTTTAGCTTCCATATTGCTCAGCTTTTTTTTTAAAAATTGCTAATAATAATGATGCTCTTGCTGTCTTTTTTGACTTTCTGCTGCTGTTATAATATTAATGTCTTGGTTGACATTATGATGTTCGGGGTCACATGGCCATTCTGATGTGGTGAAAAGTCATTGTCTGTCAGATTTTGCTGGGCTCCTGTTTATTAGATAAATCCAGGGGGGATTGTTTGGTGTTCTGGTTCCAGCAGAAGAAAAAGTCCTTCTGATTTCTGGGTTAATTTTAAGCAAGTAGCTGTGATTATTTTATCATACATCAGTGTGCTTTAGGTTGTCTTGGTGTCAGTTGATTCGCTTCTGTTTTAATGCAATTTAATTTGATTAAAGTTGTAAACTGTTTTTTCACAGTTGTGAGTTTGATTCAGGGTTATATTTTATGAAAAATGTCTGTATATTTTGCAATTTACTGAACACACCTCCTACTTTTGGCTAATGTAACTCCTCATGTTACTTTGCTTTATGACAAATGTTATATTATTGTGGAAATGTAGTCATTTCCCTACCATTTATTTGGATCCTTATACTATTAGGATTAGGAACTGAAATCTATTGGCATATCCGCCCCGCCCAAAATTTTATTTTATTTTTTCACCAGCCACCACTGATTGCGACCGTAAGGCAAATTAGTCAAGACTTTTAAATATAAAGCAAACCTAGCTTTTTTGGTCCTGGGGGAAATCTGAGATTTATGCACACTTGTTCTCTCCGCCGATCTGGCAGGCAATGCTGCACAGCGGCATGGGCCACGTGAACCGGTGCTCTTCAGGTCCTTCAGTCCACTGAAATTCACCTTTGCCTTCAAGATGGGCTTGCTCTTAACCAGTGTTAAGAGCAAGCCCAGAGAACTGACAAAGTATTGGCTAGGGAATAACGTGCAGGAATGTTTTGGTCAGTGACGCTGTGGAGGAATGCCTAGCTCTACAGACTTCGGCCTTGTTAACTTGGAGATTCGGGTGCACAAGTCTGGAGCAGATTTATGTATGTTCTAAACATTCCCACACACGACACTATAAAACTGTCTGGATTTATCGGGAAGATTAATGCCTCTCAAACTGCTTACTGAAATATGAAGTAATCTGATCTCCGTCCAAACATGCCCAATGCCATCATCAGGATATGCTGAGTAAAGCTGTTAGCATTTCGCGTAACATCTCGCCTCACAGGATGTCCGCCGGTATAAATTGTAGTTCTTTTAGTATTGGAAACTAATTGTGTTAAGTTACTCAGGTGCCATGTGTTTACTTTTTAAAACTCAGCGAACACTTGTACCGAAAAGAAATAGTGACTTAATCAGTGGGGACCGCACTTCACTACACTGATAAAAGAGACCCTAAACAGGATATTAAACAGCTAATAAACATTTGGAGGCATGCACGCTTTCCTTTATGTCCCCTCTAGGCATCCCGGGGAAAGTTGAGTATTTGAATTTCCACGGGCCTTTGAATACACCCTGTCGACCACATCTGACACGAGTGAGTCATGTGGAGGTGAGGTAATAACGTCATGTCATTACTCTGGTAATTTGTGGTGATACGAGGGACCCCTGAGTGGGTACATAGAAACCAGCTGTGACCGAGGCACTGAAGCATGAAATACAACAGAGTTTCAAAGTTCCTCCAACGAGGACAAGAAAAAGCACTCTCCAGCCGCATATTCCTTATGTCCAAACCAAAATAATAAGATTAAATGATTTGTTTTCCTGTTTTGTGCTCGAGTGGTTACTGCGGTGGCTGATGAAAGTCAATGGCTAAATAATTATGTGGGTAAGTGATGAGATTTCTGGCTTTCATTTACCAAGCAGACTGACACCATAAAATGTTTCAGAGTATTCTTTTTGAAGGCTGAGACGTTCAGTTGCTCTGAAGGACGTGACTGCTATGAGTAAACAAGGGGGGATTTCATCACTATATTGAACAGTTATAAAACAAACCGCCTAACGGCCTGGCAGCTTCAAGGTCCTGGGTGTAAACCCCAGGCGGGATCTTCCTGTGGATTTTGCATGTTATGTTGGTACATGTTGGATTCCTGTGTGGTTTTCTCCAGTAGACTAAAGCCAGACAACTTAGATTAAGTATAGATTTTAAATTGTCCTTATATATCTCTGAATGGTATCTTCTTTTTTTTTTTAACATTCCCATAAAAAATGGAAATTGAAACGTGCAGAATATTTGAGTCATAAAATATAAAAACTTTCATGACTCACCACACCTGATTGGACGAAATTAAATTATCTATTCTTTTTTTTGTTTGTTTGTTTTTCACTTTTAAAAAAAAATATCGCTAGCTCACTTATGAAACATTGGACAGAAAGCTGCAACCGTGGGTTGCAGCTTTCTGTTGCAACCCACGGTATCAGAATACTTAAGTATTCCATACTGGCGTCTCCATAACGACTCCTCTCGCCTCTCTTAACAACGAAGAACGTCCGGTTACATTTCAAAATAAGAGCATATAAGTAAATCACACTGTTTTATAAGGGTAGGGATTTTTCAGAGGAGGGCTAAATGTTGATACCTTGCCATTGCATTAAAAATAAAATCTGTTTTAGTTACTGAAATACTGAGAAACTAGTAAACAAATAAAAGAAACGATGTTAAATAATTCAAAAAACATTGTTACCTGAGCTAGCCCTGAGACAAATAAATTCTACCCATAACTACTTCTTCTGTTGTTCAGGTTTTTAAAACGGTCAGTGCAGATGATTTCTGTAAGTTTCTGAAATATTTCTGCTGCTGGAAGTAGCCAATCAGTATTGTTCCTTACAAACCAAAGGTATGGGTGGACTATGTGACTGATTAGACCCCCTTACTGGCCTGGAAGCCACCTGAACTGAAGAGATCAACCAGTGATCAAAAAAGTTTAATGCTATGAAAGAGACAATAACTGGCTCATAATTCATTGTTAATATCTGAACTATTTCCACTACTTGCGTCAGAGTAAGGAAAACCTTTCTTGCTGTAACTTTCTGTAATCAGATCAACAAGTTGATCACCAGATTTCTGAGGTTTCTCGTAAACACAGCACTAAACCTGACTCCTCGACCGCAGTGAGTCAGAGAAATAATTTAATGTTTATTCACAGCGAGCACCTTCTGAAACATGCAGGAACACACCACGGCTGAGACAAAAAAAAACATCCTCATTTACAAGCTACCTTTTGTCCTCACTTGTGTTCTCTTTAACTAGTATTTAAATTGGTTACATGTTCTGAAACACTGAAGTGCGACATGTGTGCAAAGTATCAGGAAATCAGAAAGTGGGTGAGCACTTTTCACACTGTGGTAGGTAGACTGTCTCTGTAGTGATGCTGCTGTAGGTTTAGGCTGCTGGAGGACAAACTGATCACTTTTTCTCACTGTCTTCTTCTGTTCTCCAATATACAAATGCATTATTCTTTTAACTGTTAACTTTGTTTTTTCTCACTTTTTTTCTCTCTATAGAAGCTGCACCTGGTGTGGCGTTTTGTTTGGCTGTGATAGATTCCACATGGGACGATGGTGGCAACCCGCAGTCAGCAGGTTGCCAGTTCGAGTCTTGCTCTGTCCGCCTCTGTTATTGTGTCCTTGGGCAAGTAGCTTGCCGCCATCAGATTGTGAATGAATGTAGTGTGAAGCATCTACTCAAACCCCTCGTTGGTCGTGGCAGATGACCCTTCAAGGTTTCTTCCTTGAAGGGCAGTTTTTCCTTTCCACTGTTACTACTTGCACGCTCGGTGTGAGGGATTGCTGTAAAGTCAGTGACACAACACAAGCAATTATCGCTACATTCTTTTTCTGCAAACACACACTAGCTAGAGGAGTTGAAGCCATGAACATTCCACTTTTTTATACAAAGGACTGAAGAGGAGGGGGGGGGGCTTTATTTGTTAAAGTTAGTACTTCATTTTGTCACTTCTTTAATGTTCACTTATTATTTGTGTTAAGTTAGCAATAGTTTAAATTTATAAACTTTTCTAAAGATAGAAAGGGATCGATTTAAAAGAAAAATTATGCAAGACAGAGCTGGCAAATTAGAATGCTGGTTTGGAAGTCACTAACATAATTCATTCAAAGGATCAGGAGTTGGAGTTCAGACAGTAAGTCAGTGAGGCAGAAGACAGCCTTTCCTGATTTTGACTTTAATTACATTGTACTGTACTGTGTTGTTTTGGAATGTAGTGAATTTGATTTGAATAGAACTTGTTTACTTTCTCTTCGAACTGGCCCTCAGATGACTTTTGATGACCGTTCGACGCCAGCTAAATAAACTGAAAGGAAATTTTTGTTTTGACCAGTGACTGCTTGTGAAGAACTTTGTATGTTTTCACTCTGTTTATTTATGCTTGCATTTATTCACAGTTTTACCTAAACCAAATATTTATTTCTGGATTTCCACACATCTTTTATTTTTATTTTTTTTTTAACTTGATCTTACATTTCTCTGTATTTTTACTGGTTTTAGATGATAAAATCTTGTTAAGAAGAATTAACAACCACAAAAAAGGAAACACAGACCCTTTAAAATGTTGCAGTTAAAATCAGAGAAAACTAGATTACAAAGGAGGGGATGTAAGAAGGGATCAAATGACTTGCTAACGTAGCGGGCATATCGCTACATCAGCAAGTACAAAATGTGCCAGATATTTAAGTATTTTTGTTCCAAAGGGCTGCCAGTGCATCACTGAAATTTCCCCATATCTTCTGAACTGAAACACCTGAAGAGAAAAACGTTAGACCGACTGCAGAAAAAAACGGTTCAGCAAACTTTGAAGGTGCTATTTCCTTTTGGCCTGCAGAACGTCTCCACAGAGAAGCAGCTGGAATCCTTGGTGAAATTAAGTTTTCACAGTACAGAAAGAGAGGCAACATAAACTCACATACATGGAAAATTACTGCTGCTGTTGTCTCAAATTG
Organism: Girardinus metallicus; assembly: GCA_903067095.1. NCBI lineage: Eukaryota > Metazoa > Chordata > Actinopteri > Cyprinodontiformes > Poeciliidae > Girardinus > Girardinus metallicus. The sequence continues at coordinate 23,774 of CAEGAE010042354.1, forward strand.
TTGTGATAAATCCCACTTTGGAAAAAAATATTGTTTTGTTTTTCTGTGTGTCATATAAACATATGGACTGACTTTTGTACGTGCGCAGCCAAACCATAACAAAACGTCCCTGTGATCTGGAACGATGTAAGGCAAGAACTCCGAGGGTGAGTTGAAAACCCAAATTGCCATCGAGAACATTGTTTATGGTATAATTAAATCATGTTTTGCAAATTCTCCCAATGCATTTGGTGTGTAATACTACATGAATCATAAAACATTTGGCACACATCAAGTATGAGCCGGTGATTGGTGAGTGTGAGACACAGACTGGCATCTGAACAATTACCTTGTCAATAAAGAGATCACGGTTGTTCTCAGCATCAGCTGAAGCGGAACAGCCAGGTGTGGGTTCTTTTGGGTCAGATGTGGATAGATCTAATGACCCAGCAAGATCTAGAGAAACTCATCCATGCATTTATCCTTAGTTGCATTGATTACTGCAGCAGTATCTGCTTAAAAAAATCAGACAGCTGCTGCTCGTGTCCTCAATAAACCAAGAATGTATAGTAAGTAAATCATCCCACTTCTAAAGTTCTTTCACTGGCTCCCTGGAGCTCAGAGAATAGACTTTAAAGTACTACAATTGTCTATAAATCACTGAATGGCTTTGCACCACAATATATTGAAGATCTGCTGTTGTTGTATCAACAGCAGATTGATACAACCGCTGTATCAATCTGCCAGAACCAGAACCAGACCTTCTGGTTCTGGTTCTGGTCTGCTCTGCTCTGCATCCCCAGAATCAGATCCAAACATGGAGAAGCAACATTCTGTTTTTATGTGCTACAAATTTTGTAACAAACTTCCAGAAAACAGCTGAAACACTGAGTATCTGTTCAGAGTTGCTTTAGAACCATTTAATTGAACACTGACCAACTTATTTGATGTGTATTGATGTGTTTAATGATGGAACTTGAGAAAATGCAACATGTGTTACTGGTTTTCACAACTGGTGACTGTGTGATGTGTTCATGATGTTTTTATGATTTTATGATGTAAAACCATCATAAAACAATATGATGGTTTTATGAACTATCATATAATACCAACAAAATTCTTGGTATTGATGATACATTTTTAGACAAACTGATGGGAGAGAGCGGATGCAAGTGACTGAAGGCAGTTCACAGATATAAAGATCCTCTTTATATCTGTGGACTGCCTTGCTGATGAAATGTGCTAGACAAATTGATTGATTGATTGATTTATAAAGCTTGCATACATACAAAATGGGTCCAGAAACTTGCACACGCAAATTCACATGCAAAAAGTTGTGATTTATAAAACAAAACAAACTTGATGAGAGCTGGGGGATGTTCAGCAAAGACTGAAAAACAAAAAAGGCAAGAAGTCCACCTAAATATCCCAGCGTTTTATAGAGTTCATGCTCTCTAAGTTACTCTAATAATGCAATGAGAAGTTTTGGAAAAAAAACAGACAACATCACACATGTTTGATCTTATCCAAGAGTGGTCATGAGATAATTGTCCAGATATTCAAACTTTTCTTTCACACCCACAATGTAAATCTTAATTTTTTCTGATCTGTGGACTGTGGCAAAAACAAATTGGCTCCTCACACCATATTTTTTGCTCCAAGGAAGCTGGGCAACTACTTGAATCATTCCATAGTTGCACTTTCTCCAGCTCGGGTGAAAAAAAGAGAATGGTCTTTAATCTGAGGATTTTTTTTTTTTTCGTCTTTTTAAGTAACAATATCATTTTCCTGTACTTTTAATAAGCGCAAAATTCCTAAAATAGTCTTATAATAATTTCTGCATGTGCTTGTTACTATTTTACAGCAGTAAGCCTGTATGTGCTGGCAAAAGTTTAGGTGGAACCGAATATTACACAAGTGTTTCCCGACGGAACTAGTACTCCGTAGCACGTCGTGCGGAATTCAGAAATCTTCAACATGGCGGAGGTAAGCTGTGTAAATTAAACCTCTTTATTTCCTCACATCTGGAGGACATAAACACATGTATTGAGACGTCAGTAGTGTTGCCGGGTTTGGATCACTATTAAAGGAGTTAACCGAGAGTGAACGGGCGGTGTTGGCCCGCTGCTAGCTCACGGTTTGGTTGCTAACATGCTAAGCTATTTTGTTGTGAAAACAGTTTTAAACTAAATCGGACAAAGATTAGGGTTAGTTGGTTCTGAAAGCACCAATCTATAAAATCATTTACTGCTGACAGCAAAGTGGCTCCTAAAAGAAGTAAAAGTCCGTGACTACTCTGAAACATGAATGCGTAATACCTTGTTATCCTGCATAATACAGACTGTGTCAGACAATAAACATATATCAGCTAAATGAGAAGCTGAGTTAAATAATTTTTCCGAGTTTCGTTCCACATTTGTTCAGAGTCAGTATTTTGTTAAATAGATTAATTTACTGCGGCATCTCTACTAATGAGAACGTTAATGGAAAAAGTTACACAATTTACTCACACCCATATATGAGACATTTATTTCTGTTAATTTTGTTACTTGCTTGTAATAGAGACTCAAAATTCAGTATATGAGTTAAACAAACAAAAAAATCTATGATTCTTTTTAAGGCCATTTGAACAATTTCTGTTAGACGCATCGATTTCATATCATCCATATCAGCAGCACCAAAACCTGTTAAACCAAAAAGGCCAAATTTGCTTAGTTAAAAATCCTCTGAGGCCATATATAAATTTTTTCAGCTAAAAACAGAATCATTTTTATTGTGAATCCTTTTTTTTTTTTTTAAATCTGCAATAAAATAAATTGGGTGGAATGTTTTGTATTTTGTTGATCAGGAAAATGTCATTAGTCTATTCACAGCAATAGACTTTTTTTGCTATACCTACACTAAAATATAGGCAAAAAAAAAAACCTACAGCTTATGAAAGAAAAATTATTTTGATGCATCACTTTCCATCTAAATGTGTCATTGAAAATCTCATCCTGAAGCTTCTATAAAAAAACGCCTTTTCTCTGGACTCTCCTTGGGAAATTGGGTGAAGGGAAAAAGTGTAGAGGAACATAAGCACAAGCAACAGGAATGACCACAGCCTTGAGAGGCTCCAAGCAACACAATGAGCTTCTACTGATGAGCTTCAAGGAGATGCTGGTTTTATATTCCATGTTGCAGCCAGCGCCTTCTCATGCTTCAAACCAGAACCAGTGCATGCTTTAATGGACATGGTACCAGTGTGTTTTAAAAGCCAACAAACCGGTTTGACTCTGAAAGCGCCGCTGTCATAGCAACCTCAGCAAAACCGCAGGCTGTCCTCCTCCATGCTACGCTGCATTGATGCAGTGATTCATGCAAAAGGAGGCCCAACCAAGTATTGACAACATGTACTGAAGAGTACATGGACATCCGCTCTATAGGGTGTTGTTATTATTATTATTAAAGGGCCAGTATTATGTATTTTCCAGGCACATAGTTTCATTATGTGGAACTATGTGCCATGTCAACTTCAGGTGATATAAATGTGACTTGGTCCAGCACTTGGATTAGACGTGGACATCAGCCATTAATTTGATGAATTTATGCTGAAACATGGTTGTGTCCAGGACAGTGGCTGACCTGAGCTGGACCGTTTAGGCCAAAGCAGGAAGGTCAGATTAGATTCCAGGAATGTGTTTCCATCTGCAGGTCCAAGGTTCCCTTTATATCTGCGTTAACTTGCTTTTACATCTCTGAAGTTCAGATAATCTGCGATCACCTCACCTTTATGCTTCTTTATAATCTTGAAATAAACCTTAAGACAAAACTTAAGTGTCTAAGCTCGTCTTATCCTAAGTAGGGCTGCACTCTGCCATATCTCTGCTGGGCGATATGGCAGAGAAATCAAATCTGATTATTTTTATACCAGATTCGTTTTGTTCTCTTTTTTTTTTTTTTCTAAAAAATGAAATGACAAAAGACAGAAAATATTTTCAAAAAGTTTCTTTTGTTTGGGTTATCACTTCTGTGAGTTGTACTTTGGAGTATTAGAGTCAGGCTGCAGAAACGTTTGTCTAATAATGGGAATGTAGTCATAATATTGCCGGAATAAAGACGCAATGTCTTGCGTCTTAAAATTAGGAGAATAAAGCTTGGCTAATTTATTTCTTTTTTTTGTGCGTGTGTGTGTTTGAGTTCTCATAATATTACAACTTTAATCTTGTGTTATTTTGACTTTATTGTCACATGATGGTATTTTTGTAACAGTACGACTCTAATCTCTGGGGGGAAAAAAACTAAATCTTAGCCTGACTCTTATGTTTCATCACAGAGTTGCCCTAAATTCAAAGTCCAAATAAATAGCAGCTGTAAAGCTTAAAATGTCAAATTAAATCTTTAGAAAACAAAAATTAGATTAATTGATAAAAATCAATTCATCACCCAGCCCTTGCCTTTTATACTCTCACTATGGACGATGGACAGTAAGGCCTGTGTGGAAAGCAGTTTTTGATTTTTCTTGACGTCCAGGTGTGAGGAGTGTGTGTTATTGTCGAGTTCTCCGAGCCTCGCCGCCACAGACATTGACGTGCTAATTCCTGTTCCCACAGACCCACAGCTTGCAGGACATGAGGCAGCAGGCGGCTGTCGCAGCCAAAGTCTTCATTCAGAGAGACTACTCCAACGGAACCATGTGCCAGTTCCAGACCAAGTTTCCTTCAGAGCTGGAGACCAAGGTGGGAGACGTGTTTTACACCCCAGCTGGTCCTTTCATGAGGAACAGCAGAGTGTTCCTCGTAAAATGATACAACCCTGATAGGAGGCCGAATGCCTCGACGACGGCTGCTGCCTTTCCGGGTTTCTTCTGTTTTCGGTCACGACAGAAGATCTGAGTTTTGTTGAAATCTGAGGAGTTGTTGTTCTTTCTCAATGTTCTCCATTATGAGCTTTGCATTCTGGGCTAATGGGACGAAACGATGTTCATCAACAACCCACGGCCCAGAGGTGGTCTCGGTGTTCTCCCCTGAAACCTCCAGCCAGCTGGCAGAGCAGACCGCCTGCCATCACATCACATTCCAGCTGAGCACAGCTCCACCGTTGTAGGAAGAAGCTGATAAGAGGCTCCGTATCGCTCCCTCTGGCAGGAGGTGTACTTCAGTCCTTCGCTTCGTTTCAGAAAACATTCAAAATGCCTCAAAGTTGCATCTGAAGTGTCTAGTGAGACTTAAGGCTGGTCTGCAGGGAGAGGTGTTGCTATAAACATCAATATTTATTTATGGATAGGAAGGCGCCTGTTAGCCGCTTTAGCTAGTGATTCGTACCTCCAGGCGCCCTTATTACGCATCGAGTCATGAACATAAAACCAGACTGTTCCAATGGGGGGGGGGGGGGGGGGGGGGAGAGGGGGTGAGCCTGTTCATTATTGGATTTGTTGAAACGTGTGTGTGAGGAGCCATTTTAATTATGTGCTGCTGTGGTTTGGGGTCTTCCCCTCGCTCTCTCGCTTCCTCTCCCTTTATCTGCGCTCGGCTTGGTCCGGGTGACGTCCTTACCCTCCTTCTCGTTATTCCCTCTCTCACCTGTTCCCGTGACAACTCTGTGGGCCGTTAATCACTGTGGAGACGGACACGGAGGGGATCAAACGAAGGAGGGAGAGCAGCTCAAATTGACTCAATGCTGGATGTGTGGTCTCTGCCTGATTCTCTTTGTGGCTCTTCAGTTTATTTATTCCTCTACACTTTCTACTTCTATCTTTTTGGCTTTCAATTTTCATTTTCCTCCTGTTCCTTGTCTTCTTCTAAAATTTATCCCTCACCTGTCTACCTTTCTTTGTTGTCCTCTCTCTCCATGCCTCGCTCCTCTTCTCTTGCTCGCCCATATTTTGTTGCTGCAGTATGAGCTCACCACTATTCAGCTGCACAATAGAAACTTACCCGATATCTGTCCCAGGAGTTACACCTTCACATTCAGCCATGAGTTTGGTTTCTGTGGACAGTATTTCAACATCACAGTGTCACTGTGTGCAAAACTGCAGTCACAGAGCACTGCTTGGATGCAATAATTAGTAAAATTAGACAATTCTTTTACTTGCCATCCAGAGCCGCGCCGCCGTGGCAGAACAAATCTGTCAACGAAATGAAACCTGGAGATGTAGGTATTATTAATTCAGTGTAGTGCATCACAGCAAAGGGAAAATAAAACAGAAAAACAACTCAAAACCACTGGTATTGTCTCTTTTCTCGCGCTCTGTGCCGGCTATGCTACACACAGAACCGTTGCCATAGAAACTGACTGACAACAGCTCCACTAGCGTGTCAGGATTCAACGCCGAAAAACACGCCAACGTTTCTCACTAAGGGACAGAACATTCAGTCCGTTACAGTTTTATGTTTGTATTGCGATTATTAATAAGTGATCGTCTGAATACCTGTGGTGATTGGTTAGGTAATGTAAACCTCTGCGCTATTGATCATCTGTCAGGAAGTTGGTGTGGGTCGCCACTTTTTTTTTTTTTTTTTACTGAACAGAAACACAATACATCTAAATGTTAAGATTGTCAAAGTCAAGCTAGCGTAGCTCTCCCTCGCTACTTTTTTCCTGGCCACATTGCATTGTGTTCATAGTACAAGTCATATATTCACACTCTGCGTATCTGTAACAGTTGACCAGTTGGATGGACTTTAACTGTCCCACCCGAAAGTTCTTTACTTTCATGTTCATAAAAGTAATGAACAGAATCGGTGACAAAGGGCGGCCTTGGCGGAGTCCAACTCTCACCGGAAACAAGCCCGACTTACTGCCGGCAATGCGGATCAGACTGACACTGGTCATACAGGGACCTAACAGCCCGTAACAAAGGGGAACCCCCACAGGGTCTCCGTAGGGTGTCTTGGCTCTCCCTTAGAGATAGGGTGAGAAGCTCGGCCATCTGGGAGGGACTCAGAGTAGAGCCGCTGCTCCTTCACGTCGAGAGGAGCCAGTTGAGGTGGCTCGGGCGTCTGGTCAGGATGCCTCCTGGACGCCTCCCTGGTGAGGTGTTCTGGGCACGACCCACCTGGAGGACCTGGTGGAGACCCAGGACACGCTGGAGGGACGATGTTTTTCCCCCTGGAGGAGCTGGAATAAGTGGCTGGGGAGAGGGAAGTCTGGGTCTTCCTTCTGCTACCCCTCGACCTGACCCCAAATGAGTAGAAGGCGTTGGATGGATGGATGGATGGATGGATGGATGGATGGATGGATGGATGGATGGATGGATGGATTGATGGATTGATGGATTGATTGATTGATTGATTTTCCCCTAAAATACTGTGTAAATCCTTTGTTTGACCCCAAACTCAACAATGTTAAATGATGTCAAGATGTTTTCTCCACATTCCACAATTTGAAAAAAAAAAAAAAAACTATCAAAAATGGGACTTCTTCTCAAAAAGCCGTTAATTTCCTAAATGCTAATCATAAAACACATCTTCATTTAATAAATGGTGACACAGCAGCTTGAGTAGCAGATTGAACTAGTTATTAATGTACTTATTTGTGGTTTTTCTTGAGGTGATGGATAACACCAAATCCCCAAATGAGTCGTTCAGTGGTTAGCTGCTTGAGCTACATATTATTAAGTAGTTGAATTAATTAACAAATCGTGAACTTTGGCACATAATTAGTAATATAAAATTTTAATCGCTTGCTAATTAAGTATTCCTTCCTTAATGATAATTCCGAGTGTTGCCCTGTGAGCGCATAATGTGCATTGAAAGCGTCACAAAATGGGGACATGGTGCTTAAAACACGACCCTTTCTGCAGGGATGAATCCCCCTCCGCTGGTAAACATTTATCTGGTAATCGGCTCCATCTGTGAGGTCCGGCCCGGCCGGTGCCGGAGCGAACCGCTGTCACGGCTCGGATGATAAGAGCAAAAATACACAGCGGCGGCGGCGGCACCTCAAGCTGAGGAGCGGCACCAAGATGGGTGATTATTTTAATCTTGCAGAGTTATTATACAGCAGTGATTTTAAGTAGCAGAAGTTGAAGTGATTTATTAAATTTGAAGCGCTGTAGTCGGTCCGGTCTGACCCGTCTGTGGCGGAGATTAAACGTGACCCCCCCTGCTGCGGTCAAGGCTGGAATAATCGACAGTAACACAACAATCCAGGGGCTCTGCTTTCCGTCCATGCAGCTGAAGAATAGTTTTAGCTTTTCAGTTTCGATCTACAACAGGGACGTCGAACCTCATTTTCATTTTGAATATTCAGAATATTCTCGGTGTAAGCGTGGATTTGCAGCGAACACTTTTTGTAAGGTAAGAAAACTAACGTTTATATATTTTACAAGTAAGTATTAGAAAGACATCAAATATCGCCTTATGGGGAAGGCACGTCTAACCGTTGGTAACCATGGAGACAAGCGCGTTCATGTAGCCGAACATGTATGAAAAAAGTGATTAGCGTCTCGTCTTCTGTATGTTTCAAAGGCTTCTCCGGTTTAAGGGGACAAGCAGTTTATGCCACAGTGATACAAATCAGGTGGTGTGAATTCAAGCAAAGTCGGTAATTTGATCAACACGTCAGGGTCCTTTTCTTAGCTAGTTATTTCCAACTTATTTAAATACGCAGTCTATGAGCTCCTGTCGGGCGTGTTGCGTTCACAGACAAATTAGTTTGACTCGAACAAGTACAAGCCATGAACAAACTGGCAAAAACAACTTTGGAAAACAATTTCATTCGCTCTGCTCAAAACTCCCGTTCCTCACTCCCGACTGTCCGTAATGGCGGTTCGAATGATCAAGTAAGGGTCAGTATCAAATATGGCGTTACGGAGAAGGTACGTGTCTAACGGTTGGTAACCATGGCGACAATGCCGCACCGTCAAGTAGCCTAGCATGTGGGGGCGGAGGGGTAAACTGGCTAGCATTTCGTCTTTTGTACGTTTTTATGCTGCTCCGGTGTAAAGGGAAACTGCTTGTGACATAGTGATATAAATAATGTGGTGTGAATTCAGGCAAAGTCGGTAATTTGATCAACACGTGTTGAGGGAGGAGGTACGGCTCGGTTTCTAAGCTAGCTGTTTCCAGCTGTTACAAATACCGCCGTCTATGAGCCCCAACCAGGTGTGTTACGTTGAAAGACAAAGTAGCTCGACTTCGTCGCGGAGTAATACATAACGTGCTTTGACTGACTGACAAATGATGTATACTAGCCTACTTTGTTTTGGTGAATGGTCCTCTCTAATACGTATTTCTTGTATATATGTATATATATATATATATATATATGTATATGTGTGTGTGTGTGAGTGATGGGAATCTTTAGTTTCTAATTTTGTCCAACCAAGAACTGGGTTTGCTAATGCGGCCTTTTGCTAGAAAACCTTCATACAAAACGACGGTTGCTTGTTTTTATCATGTAACATTGATAAATGTTGCATAAAAACATGTCTTTATCATGATAAAAACATGATTTAAGCAAACTGTTTTCTTTTTTAGAATGAAGATTTGATTCTGGCTGTAACGATTCCTCGATGATCCTTGATTTAAATAAATTAATATAAACAGAAGCTAGTTTTCCCAATCAATAGACTTAGTTTATTTGATTAAATAAAGTTCAAGTCAGTTTCCACATGCTGCTTCTCCAACTCTCATCGCTGTCAATCATCCCATTGCTCTCCTTGTGCCCTGTGGCAACTCTGTCACAGATATCAGAGGCTCCATCATGCTAGCAACTTTACCCACAACAACACCCAGCCTTTGTCTTCGGTTTGTCTGTTTTGCTCGCTTGCTGATGTTTAGAGCAATGCCTGAGCATGAAATAGCAGAAAATATGAAGGTGAGTTTTGTTTTCTCTGTCAACAACCAGTTGGTTTTTTTTTTCTCCTGCTGGGTTTTCTTTTGACTGCAACAGTGTCATGTTTTACTATTAAACACTATTTATGTGTTTAATTCTTGTGCTTTTGACGTCCTTTCTGAAAGTAGATTTTGCTTGTAGACAAAAGAAAAGACGCAACCGTTGCTCCTTTAAACATGCACATTATTTTTAGCTGTAGCACTTTTTATAGGGACCTGATCTCAGCTCAACTTAAATCTAAAGTAGAATATGAATAAATTACTCTGTCGGATGAAAACACTCACAGGTAGATGCAAAGTGAAGAACTGATACAGTTTTTATTAGGCATATATTTAATGGAAAACTAGCTTCTGTTTATATTAATTTATTTAAATCAAGGATCATCGAGGAATCGTTACAGCCCAAATCAAGTCTTCATTCTAAAAAAGAAAACGGTTTGCTTCATGTAGGTTAGGACAGGAAAATGAGGGACGCAAAAATGCTGGTGGAAACTTTAACAGAAGAAAAACAGAAAAGTCTCCTGTTGCACCACAGGCAGGACAAACAGAAAACGGGTATCAGTTGGCCTGTTGCAAAAAGCAATAAATCAAGTAGTTGCTTAATAAATTAAAATGAGCTCAGTAATTTCCATTTGCATGATTTATCGTTTTTCCCTTTCTCTCTCTTTTTACCAAAAACTGGATGATAAGTCTTCAATCTGGTGCTTTGGTCTCAACTGGCCCTTTTTTTGAAGGATAATTTTGTTTACAGAGACGTTTTATTTGCTGTTTCTGTTGTTTTTGTTTATTTATTTTGGATATTTAAGGTGTCTTCCAGTTCCTGTGTTAAATGTTCATTAGAATTTAAAATTTACTGATCTTTCAGAAAGTGTTGTTGCATTATTATGCCATTTCTATCATTATATTAGTTGAAAATGATCTAAAATGACAATATTATCACATATCGCAATAATTACTGGAACATTTTATCATCCCAGTCTCAGGAAACAGTTTTTCAGCTGCAGTATTCTCCACTTTGGTTCAAAACAATGATGACTGCCTGTTGTGCTTCAGAGAAAACAATTTCAAACACAAGAGTACAATTATTAACAAGAACAACTGGCTTTTTTTATATAGCAATTAGTGTGCTAATGATATTGTTGTATAAAAATAATCCGCCCTTACATCTCCTGTTTCTGTTGCACTTAAATGTTCTCACACAAATCAAAGAAAATTTAATGCAAAAGTATTGTGGTAGCAAATATTTTTTCACAGCTCTGTGATCTGCAATTCAGCCTCCCTAATTGGGATAAAGCTATAGTTTCTATAAATCTAGGTAAACAAGCATTTAATTGCCTGCTACGTTTAGGAATCTTTGTTAAATTCATGTAAATCCACCTAATATCCTCTGAAGTTAAGTTGTGAAAAGCTCAGAGTCCCCATGACACAGTTTGTTGTTTCCATCCGATGGGGGGTGGCGAGATTGAGCCGTGGTGATTTAGCCATCATGTCAGCGCAATATTGATGCCTGCGCAGCTCAAATGGGGAAATTATAAAGCACATGGCAGGAAATGCATCTTAATTGCTGCTTAACTGGGCATCTTCATCAGAAACGGGGAGACATGGTGGGCCACGTCCCCATATGATTCAGAGAAAACGGATAGATGAGTTAACACTCCTCTGCAGCACTCTATAGAGAAGAGACAAATGAGCTCATAAAGAAAGGCTCTAATAGAGGGCTGCTCTGTGAATATGGGGGAGCGGGAGTCGCTGTAACTACAGGAGAGTTTTCCGTTTATGAGACAATTTCTGCGTTACGAAGGGATATCCTGTTAGTCTTTTTTTCTCATGTGACATCTGTGTGTTTGTGTGCTGGTGCTTTCTTTTATTTCATCAAGACTCCGACACGTTTCAGGAGTCGGAGAGACGAGAGCGGTCGCCTCAACACCAAAAGTGAGCGAGCAGTAACCAACCAGGTGCATTGTCCCACCGCATTCGTAAAGAAGGAAACTTCAGCAAGTTCAGACAAGCTGCTGTTAGAGTTGATTATTTGTCAGGGTGGTTGTGTTGCTGCTCGGCGCTCGGAGTTGACACAAACACGGTAAACTGTTAGCACACCCGGCCTGACCCTGCTAAAACGCCTTTGGGTACCTGGCTGACAATAAAGCCTTGTTATAATTGGTTTATTGCTGTGTTCTTCCTCTTATTGTGGAGGGGAAGGTTCAGGTTACAGTCACTGTGACACGGAGCAATATTACTGGGTTGGCTGGCTTCAGGCACAGTCGAGCAGTAAGGTGTACCTTTTAGAAATCAGTAGAAATGTTAAAAATATATGGTACAGATCTTGAAACAAACTTTGGTATGATATTAATTTGCAGTTGTGAAATGATCTATCTGTTGTTTTGCTTAAGTCAGGGGTGTCAAACTCTCTTTCATTTTCAAAAATCTGAATGTCCTTAAATGACCAGTTGTGTCAAAATGTATTGATAAATCTACTAAACTGTTAAAATATCAATAGATAGCTGTGTGTTTTAGAATTCAATAAGTATTTCTTAAACTTAAATAATATTGAAGATCTTTTCACACTGATAAGTGCATCCAGGATTTTTGTGGGACTTTTTTGCAATCAAAATCTCAGATTGTGGCAATAATTTAGAAATATTTGTAAGGAATCAAAATGGCTTTTTATTAATAGCTGTATTGATCACTGACTATAATTTAACATCAAGAAAGGCTGAGGAACCCAATGTTTTTGGTCAATTTTGAGAAAATTTTGCAGCAAAAGTCTGATAAAAGTGGGAATCTGTTGAGTCTAGAGGGCCACATAAAGAGCTTTGGCGGGCCACATTTGACCCCCAGGCCTTGAGTTGGACACATGTGGCTTAAACGAAGAATGGAATGCAGCATATTAGTTCAAGATTTTCATCTCAACTTGACACCTTGAAATTGGCCTCTGTCTCTTTAAGAAGCTCCAACTCTTTCTGAAGCTCCTCCTGCACCACGTCATCACAACAATGGCTGCACTTCCATTGAGTACATAATTGCTCAAATTGGAATTATGAAACTAAATTCGCTCAATGGAAACACGGCAATTTTGGAAAAACTTAAATTTTTCGATAAAAAGTTTTGGAATGCAGACCAAAAGAGCAAACTCTTAAGTCTGACAAAATACCTACGTCTTGGTTTGACTAAAGTGATCTCTGGTGCAGTTGGAATGCCTATGTGAATGCAAGCGGACTGGAAAGCAATCTAATGGAAACTGTCACCGGGAATTCTGGGTAAATACAACCAAAAACAACGTGTGAGCCTCGCGCTAGTGCAAGAAATATCTTGTAGGAGAAATCCTGTAAATGCTAACATGTGACGATACTCCATTTCTGTTTACATTTTGTGAAGAAGGAAGTTGCGGTCAGTGTCTTCTGAAGTTTTCATGTTGTTTCCATCAGTGGTTCTTGGTGCAGCGCCCCCACAGGTGAGGAAGGGAACACAGTTCCTTTCACACAGTTGAGTGTGAAAGTTGAAAATGTAAGAAATGTTGCGATTTTGGTCCCCAATCGAACCGAATCTATCGGACTATCAGGTGTGAAAACACCCTCAAAGCAGTCATCCCTTTGTTCTCCTGCCTTTTTTGTTGTTAAACCTTTGTAGGTTGTCACCTGTAGTGCCCTCTCCGTTCATTCAGAGCCTCGCGGAGATAAATGAGCCAGATGTCTTCAAAGAGACGACATGCTTCATCTACAGAAGCAAGACGCCCAACCTGGACAAGATGGCCGATGACCTGCTGGCTGCAGCTGACCAGGTGGACATTGTGTGTACTTACACCTGTTGCACTCTAGACATCCTGCACCGATCAGCCATGATGTTGAACTTCTTGTCTGGTATTAAAAGCAGACTTTCAGACTTTTAAATCATTTGCTTTGATGCCTCTGGCTCAACTTTCTTATTTGTTTCTAATTAGCATTTCAGCCTGATGGTACGTTTAAGATATTTTTATAAGCTGTTTGTTTAAACTTTCACCCAAGAATAGCTTCATAAATCTGCAAATTAAAGTCGCAGTAAGTCTATACATTAATAATCTCAACTGAAACTAAAAATAAGCCAATTAATTACGTCTCTTCTTCTGTGTTGTTTACCACATATAAGAAGTGTTAAAAGATATAAAGATAGTTAACATTAAATAATTGTACAAAAATAGACAAAAATGTTCTCTAGTAGTACATAGCCATGTTTTTATTGTGCTTACGCTCTGTGACAGAGTTTTAACGATGACCTGCAGATTAAAGTCCCACTAAGCAAATAAGAAAAAGGAAGTTTTTATTTAACACAAAGCATAACCAATGTGTTATTTTTTTGCCTGAAAAAAAGCCGCACAAGACATTTAGCAACTCTACAGTTATAAAAGACGGTAGAGTCAATAGTGGACAATATTTAAATTTCCTGACACTAGCATCAAAACTTGTCGAATCATTTTTTTGAACTGGTTAACTTGAATAAGTCATTGATTATTTTCAAACTAATAAACAAATATTAATAATAATAAAAAAAAAAACAACGGGACGTGAACGTGACATGTCCAAGTAACCCAGCACTTTATAGAAATGTACAGGTGTAAAAAATATTTACTGTAAATGCACATATTTAGTGTAAAATGTAGTGGAATAGCATCATGTAAAATGGACGTTTTTGACCTTTACATCATATTATAATGTTTTTCTGGAGCTTTGATTCTTTCATGCATATTTGAGAGATCCTTTAATCTCCATGGCAACCATTCAGCTGTGAAAAACGCCTGGTTGGACCGAGCTCCGCCTTTGAGACTCAGCTCCTCCTCAGAGCTGCAGTTTCCAAGCTTCACTACTCCACCACCCAGCTCCTTCAGACTAGCCAGCAGCAATTAGCAAACAGCTGGTGCTGATCTCGTTATAGGAGCTGCTTCTCAGTGAAACGCTAGTAAAGAGTTAATGGAGGATCGATGTTGTGATGACTTCCTGCAGGCGGAGTTTCAGAAAGCAGCTTTTGAAGCGACAGCCCAAATTCAGGGTGATAATTTACAAAGTCATGTTTCTTTTAACATCTGAAGTCAACATAGTTACTTGATTGTGTTATGAAATGACTGGAAAACAAATAAAGCTGTCTCTTTAAGTGAAGTTCAAATACACAATCAATACCCTCAGTAGAGCAAACTGAAGCTGCGTTTGCATGACTAATGTGCACAAAATTGAAATCGAAATTGAGATTTTTCAAAATTCTCTTTATTTCCAAATAAAGAGAATTTATTTTCTTATTCCAATTTGCATAATGTTATGGTCAGTGGAAATGCAGATGCTGACATCTGCAGCTTCTGCAGATTCCAGAAACAACTTTTGCCCTAAACAGTCATCAATGGCTTGAAATTGAAGTGCAACCGTTCAACTAAACAGAGACTCGATGACTTAATTCTTTTTAATTCTGCACTTATAGTCCTCCGCGTTTTCCCTATCATTTCTCCCTCTGTTTGCATAATTATTTTCTCCTTCTCTGCCATATTTTCCCTCCCTTCGGTTGAATCCTCGCTGTTTCTGCAGTGAAGTAATTCTGTCTGTGTATCATTGCGCGGTGCAGCAGTAGCTGTCAGTGACGCTGCTGTTTAAGTAATTTAGTTTACCTGCCGTGTGTCGTCTCATGGTGTTGGCAGAGACTCTCGTCCTCTCTGACCTGCGCAGCGGCAGGATGCACGATTTCAACTTCGCCAGCGTCTCAATTACATGCTTTAAATAATTAGAGCATTTATCTGCTTTATCACCTACAAAGCAAAATGTTATTTTTACTGACAAGCTGCATTTTCTGTTTTTAGGATGGGTTCTTATCAGACAGTTTAGTCACATCATATTTGGCCATTTAATAATAAACTTCAGCTGAAGCTGGTAATTATGCTGCAAGCCGCCTTTTTAGAGAAGAAGGTGCTTATTAGCGTCAATAGCTGCTGTTTTTGTCTACAGAGAGGGGATTTATCCAGTGTTTCTGCAAACAGAAACTTCCCCTTGGTCACCATCTAATTTGCTTATTATCTTCCCTGTGTTTTCTTAATTCTCTGTCTCATAGCCAGACACATTTCCCATCCTTTTGTTCTGCTCTCTCTTACCTTTTTTCTAGCTTTTCTCCGTCTCCTGGCCCTCTTACCTCCTCTTGCGTCTCCCCTCTCTTTTCCTGGCCTTTATTTCTCTGCTGTTCTGTGCTTAAGAGCTCATGTGTGCCGAAAGGTGTTCAGTAATGCAGATTTCAGCCCCTAATCCCTGTCATTAATTGTGGTTATGGGCGTTATGACAGTTTAATTTTCGACTGCGCCGTTGTGGCGCTGGGAAAATTGGCCACGGGGGACTCCTGGCCAGCAAAGCGCTATCAACCCTCCTCCTGCGGACACAATCGACGGCAACAAAAGCAGCAAAACAAAAATCAATTTGGAGGGTGAATATCGAAAACAGACGGCCGCAGAGGAACCAATAATCCTACCCCCAGCAGCCCTTCAACCTCTTTCCAGACCCGCTTCTTACATCCATAGTGGAGACAATCGGAGTTCGTTTTAGTGCAGCTCTGTCTCGTTTATTTGTCGTCCCCAGGGATGACGCAAAGAGTCAGGAGCGCAACTCTGCTTATCCACTTTGTTTATTAACTTAACCCAGTAAGACCCAGACCTGTAATATTTTTATTTTAAGAAAACAATGTACAAATATTGACTTTTCTTCTGGTTTTTCACCCAAACTTATAGACTGAAAGGATCACAAAATACGACAACTTCATTGTGTTCGCTGATTAGCAGAGTTGAGTAGTAATTAGTTTCATGTACTTGAGTAACTTTTTTTGAAAAAAGTTTACATTTGTGAATAATTTTACTCCTCTGTACTTTTTGCTTTTACTGGAGTAATTTTATTATCAAGTACCTTTACTCTTACTTGAGTAAAATTTCTGGATTTTTTACCCATTTTCTTACAAAAATTTTTAAATTAGCAATTCATTGCAAAAAATTACAAAAAGAAAAAAAGAAAAAGAAATCCTGGAGGGATTGACCAATGTGAAAAACTGTTAAATACAGATTTAATTGTGAGAACCGGCCCTTTAAGAACATTCGTGATGTAAATGTGGCCCAAAATGAAAACGAGTTTGAAGCCCCGGCTCTTTATAATAGATTTTTTTTACAGCTGTCGTACCACCAGTTTTCTGCTCCTTTCTGGACGCGTTTTCCCCTCGTCACCTCCTCCTTCGTCCGCTGCTGTCTGACCCTTCCCCTCCTGCTGTGGCGTCTCTCCACTCGCCCTTTAGGTGGCCCGTCGCCTCAGCTGGCAGCACGCTGGCCATTACAGTTTGCAGGGGTTCACTTCCTCCACAGAGAATAGGGTCGGAGGTCGGCTGGAGGTCTGGCGCTGCTGTGTGGACGCCAAATGAGCACAGAAGTAAACTCACACTCCGATATACATGCCAAGAGGTAAACACAAGCGACTATGCACAAGCACACATGCGGATGTTTGTTTAGACACAGTAAATCATGAGAAATGTCATTAAAGGCCACACAGCAGCGTGCGTGATAGTGCAGGTCTGCACCCTGAGGGCCTCAGGAGGGTGAAGATTGCCCGGGGTCTCCTGGTTTCAGCTGACATTAGTGGGAGGTGATGACCACAGCATTAAGCTCGTTATTATATCTGCTTCACACATGCTGAGAGGTCAGAACGGCTGCAAGGATTACCCGTGTTTTTATTGTCAAGTGCAGGGTTATTAATTAAGCTTAAGAACGACAGCAGGCGTTCATACTTTTCCAGTTTCTTGGTCTTACTATGGAAAGTGAAAAGCAGTGAAGGCTTTTGGAACGAATAGCCATCGATTTTCCTTTCTTTTTTTTTTTAATTCGCCCATTTCATTGTGACATTTAGCTGTCAGTGACATTCTAAACTTACACTTTGATTAATGTCACAAAGAGCGGTCCAGACTATTATACGCTACATGCAGCTGAAATGTTGTGTGAAACCAAGATGCAGCTTATTTTACCCAGCAAGAATAAAAGAGATGTGCGAAGTTGGTGTAAACAACCTAATTTATCAACATTGGACTGAATAATGCCATAGTTTATAGAGTTAAGTAGACGATCTTTTACTTGTAGGGTAAGTGCAGCCATGATTCAGTTTGTTTGTAAACGTAGCGGATGAAGTTCTGTGCATACTTGACTGCAGAAAGACCCGGAGGTGGAGCTCTTTGTTTTTTTTAGGGATGCACCAATATGAAGGTTTGGATTAATATTGGAATCCAATTACTGTTATGGCCAGTAACCAATATTTACTAGATACTATGTTAATCGGATTCATCAATAATTGAAATAATCGCCACCGATGTTTCCGTCAAATGCTCACATATGTATTTTAATGTTTCTACCAATAAGTTGTTTTCTCTAAAATAAAACACCTGATGGGTTAAATATTAAGTAAACACCAGCCCTGCCAGCTGTTGTGACAAATCCTTACTCTCTCATAGCGGCGGTCTGTACATATGGAGATGCTCAATCTAAGTGTAAAAAAATAATAATTTTCGTGCCCATTTACTGTGTAAACGTGTTTTTCTGCTTTCCTCTCATTTAAATGTTGTGTTCATTTTCTCTGCCATGCTGCTGATGTGATGGAGATCCTGGATCTTTCAGCCTGCAGTAACACTTTTGTCCTAGTTCGGGTGTGACCTCACTACTCATCCCGTCCTGACCTCTTTTTAGCCTCCGTGGATGTTTGAGACTGAAAGTCTCCTGGCCAGAAATGACAGTAGGAGAGGAAATCCACATCTTGGGATTTGGTAAACTGTAGTGTACGGTTCTGAGACAGTTTGTAGACT
Source organism: Girardinus metallicus (assembly GCA_903067095.1). Taxonomy (NCBI): domain Eukaryota; kingdom Metazoa; phylum Chordata; class Actinopteri; order Cyprinodontiformes; family Poeciliidae; genus Girardinus; species Girardinus metallicus. The sequence goes on from CAEGAE010042354.1 coordinate 42,394, forward strand.
TGATACGTCCTTAGTTTTTTCAACACTGTCAAAGGCTAAAACCTTAGGGTGCATTCACACCAGCGCTGGTTAGTTTAATTTAATCAAACTAGTTAAGTTGCCTAGAAAGTTTGGCTTATAAATGCGTAACTAAACTCTGAGATAGTGAACTCCGGAGCGGTTCGAATGCATATGTGAACGCCAACCACTTCCAAAGCAGGAAGTGAACTGCATCGTTTGGAATTCTGGGTAATTACAACCAAAACAAACAAGAGAGTGTAGCTCTAGCAGGAGAAACAGTTTGTGATTTTATTTTTTACCCAAAACAGAAGAGAAAATCTACATCCGCTAAAATCTGATGCTTCTGTTTTTGTTTATATTTTGCGAAGAAGGAAGTTGCGCTCAACGACTTCTTCAGTCGTCTTCCTGTTGTTTCCTTTAGTCGTTGTTGGTGCAGTGCCACCACAGGCGTGGAGGGGAACTGCTTTTTGATTGCTTAGGATCTCAGTGCTTTGTGAACGAGAGCTGCACCAACTGAAATGTAACAAATATTTAAATTTTGGCTCCTAATCGAACCCAGTCCACTGGTCTGAAAACTCAATTAGTCGTTATTATAATTAAATTGTCTTGAATATGGAATGTTTTTGAACAGTTCTCACTAGATGTTCAAAGTTTTTTGTTTTTTTTTATAAGCTAATCCTGCTTTAAATTTCTCCCCAAATTTCTTGGTCGTCATGGAGACCTCTAATGTTATTCTCTAATGTTCTCTAGCAAACACTGAGATTTATTTACTCACTAGAAGTGAGTAAATACCAATTAGGTTACTTCTGAGGGCAAGAGTGTGACTTCACAAAATGTGATTTTAATCAAACATTTAAAAAAATAACTTGCTTATTTATAAATTTACTCTATCTTGTCCTTTTTTCTCTCCTTTTTTAGCCACAGGTATCAGCTATTATCTTAGTAATCCATTGCGTCTTGCACTTTGCCAGAACATTCAGCCTGTTTTTATATTTCAGCTCCAGTTTCATTCTGTGGTGATCAAAGATCCGTCTCCTGTCTCCAGCTGTGCAGGACTCTCTCTCTTGTTTGACTCGGCTTTGTGGCCTTGCTCAGACAACAGTTAGCTTGGTAATCACTCCCCAGAGAGCTGGAGTTCTTCCTCTCTGTTGTCCATATTTTATCAGGGATTTCTCTGTGCAGACCAGACGCCCGCTCCTCTGGGATTTAAGTAAAGCTCATTCCTGAGCCTTGCAAATCACTTTCCATCAAACAACCAGCCTGGCTGCTGATCTTTTGGATTTGCTGTTATTTTTGACGTGACGTTACAGCAGAGAGTGGTTTTGTGGATTTGATTATTCATTAGATCAGGAACTATTGACGTTTTCTGCACTGTTTTTATGAATTTGTAGTAAATCTGCAAGAGCAGGGAAGCTGTGACTTATGCAAAATGATTTCGATATTCAGCTGAAAAAACACTATTTTGGAATTGCGGTGATTCCCCTAAATCACACATGAATAAATCTGGTAAGTCATTAAAAAATATTCAGTCATAGGTGCCCAAACTTTTTCCCTTGTGGGACAAAATTGTAGACTCAAAAATAGTCGCAGGACAAAAAGAAACAATCAAGAAACAATCAAGCAAATAAAGTAGCCTGATATTTATTGCAGACTTAAAACTAGAAAGCGATTTTTCTGACATTGTGTTAAGGCCTTTACAGGTAGAAAAAAGGACTAAGTATCCAACAAAAACTGAGAATTTTTGATCAATCTCAGAAATTTTCTAAAAAATTTTGAAATTTGAAATTTTCAAAATTTCTAGAAAAGAAAAATTCTGAAATTTACAAGTTTTTTCTTTTGTAGACAATTTCTGAGGTTTTTCGTGCAGAAATTTACTACTTACTACTATAACTTTGCATGTTTGTTGTATTAAAAGAAACAACATCCAGGATTTTGTGATACTTTTTGTGATTTTTTGCAATAAAAATCAAAGCGTTTGTGGTACTAATTTGGAAATATTGGCGCTTATTTGTGACGGTAAATGCAACTTTTTATATCATGGGCTATAATCTGACATCAGTTAAGGCTGAGGCAGCTGTTTGGTACAAGTAAGAAAGTTTTTGACAATTTTTGAGAAAAATCTGCAATAAACTCCCGATTATATATTAGTACAAAAACTGCAGGGATTTGTTGATTTTGCGTGAATTTCCAGTATAATTCTCAAGAAACTGTAGGGACTGATTGATATAATTTGGCAGTAAACAGATAACAACTGCATTGGTTTGATTGATAACATAATATTTAGGCACAATTAGAGTTTAGTCTAGAATCTAGAGGGCCACATAGAAAGCTGTGACGGGCCGGATTTAGCCCTCGGGCCTCGAGTTTGACACATGTGGAATAAAAGCTGATTTTGGGTGCAGCAAAGTTGGTTTTTCAGTAAAAGTCTCTGGATAAACTTGGTTACAAAAAGATAAATACTTTTTGTTGTACTTTGCAGTTTTTCTGTGTAAAAAAGATAATCTTGGTAACAATTTTTTACAGTTTGGGGCCGCACAAAATCAGTCCAAAGGCCACAAATGGCCCCCGGACCTCACTTTGGACACCTAGGTCTTTACATAATTTTTTCCTTTATCTTAAATGGTGGTTTTAGTTTTTATGAGTGAAGTTCTGTGCAGTTTTTGTCCATCATAGTTGTCATAATTTTATTGGAAAATCTTATTGCAAGGAGTTTGTAGAAAAGGTCATCCTCAAAAGATAGAAAACCCACATTTTGGCTTATTGGAAAGCACAGAAACATTTAGTTTTGATACTTTCATCCATGGTTAATAGTTTATTTGAGATTTTAAGCCTCAATAAATATATTTTTTTGGATAGATGAAGTGATTGTAAATCAATAATTTTAAGTATTTCCACAAGATCCAAAAGTTTCTCCAGTTTTAGTGAACTAATGAGTCGCAGCTAATGATGCGGATTTGATGCCAACCAACGTAGCATTATGTGCTAACATTGATCGTGTTTGGCTGAGAAATCAGAGACAAACTTGACCTTTTAAAGATCTGAGAAAGAAACAGCATCTCCGAAAAACTGCCTGTTTTCTGCGGAGTCATCTTTTATAAAAACAAACAGGGCAAAATAACTTGCAGATGAGGTTCTAAATAAAATAAAAAGCTGGATTTTATGCTTTCCTGTCCGAGTCTGTCCTTCAGCCTAAAATATTTATATAATATATTAATTATATTTTGGGTATTTTAAGTTTTCAAAGAGTTGTGTGTTTACACTGTTATTGACTTAAGTATTAGGCCTTGATATGATCAAAGATTGGGAGAAACATTGATGTATTATTTATTTAATTGAACTGCCAAATAATAAAAAAAAAAAATTAAATATCAAAAATGTTATGCATTAATGTTACTTTCACTTTAGGCAGGTTCGTTAACATGTAAAACAACTTCAGGCTGGAATATTTATGTCAATTACTAAGGTCGGTGTAATCAAATTACAAAAGATGGTGTGAAATTTTACATGTTTTTATGAGATAAAGTACCGCTACCTGGCAGACAAACATGAGATAATACATTGAAATACCACACAACATGCTGCTGCCATGGTGAAGTAAACAGACTGGACTTCATGTGAGTGAAAAGTTGAAAGAAAACCTCTGAAAAGAGCTTCAGACAGCATTTAAACAGTTTAAATTCCAGCCAATATTTCAGAGTTTGGTAATTTCCCTGGAAAGGTCAGTGTGTGGGCGTGTGTGTGTGTGTGTGTGTGAGGCCAACTGCGTGAACAAGACGGCATGCGGTTCTGAGTGTGCATTCATGTCGGCTTATTTAGAAACGTCCATGAAAGAAGGAGGAGGATCTGTTATCCTTGGAGTCGGGCCCGTCTGCGTGACCTTATCCGTGTGAGCTGAAGTTTCAGGGTGTGATTTTGTTTTCTCTCTTTTTGTCTACCTTTGATCGTCAGCTTGGAGAGCAGCTTGCAGCCAGTCGTCTGTGTCTTCTTTAAATGTGTGTGTTTGTGTGTCTGCTGGCCTCAGATGAGACAGCCAATGGGGGGATGGATGTAGAGATGCATGTGAAGAGGTACACTCTGTTATTATGTATGCTGCATGAGTCCCTTCCTCCCTTTCCATCAGCTCCATCATGTTCTACGCCTTTTATAGGGGGAGCTGGATGGAGGCACAGCAGGTCAGCGCTGTGGCAAGCTTTGCGTCCATGTCGGCTTGTTCTGACCGAACAGAAAGAGGATCCAGGTGGAGATTGATTTCTGCTGGTCTGGTGTGTCCAGAGGGATGAAATGAGAGAACATTGTGTGTTCCTGTTTATCTGGGAGACTGAAAGCCGTGACTGTTATGTCATCAATAGGCCTGTCACAATAAACAATAAATCAATGATGGATTCAAACGATCTCAATACTTTCCAGTTGGATGATTTATTGTTTTTCTTTTTTCTCTCTCTTTCTACCAAAATTGGTGATTAGTTTGATGCTTTTCTCTCTACAAGTCCTTTTCTGACGGACAATTTGGTTTACATAACCTTCATAATTCATTTTATTTATTTCTGTTGCTTTGTAAATTTATTTTGGATATTTACAATGTTTCCAGTTCACTAGAATTTAGGGTTTATTTTTTGACAGTACAGTGTGTTCTTGCATTATTATGCAATTGCCATTATATTGAAAATGGTCTCAAAACAACAATTTTATCTTGTATTGCAAAAACTTCTGGAAAAATGTATCGACTGAAAAATTAGCAGAGTAGAAATACCCTTTATTGTCCCACAATGGGGAATTTTTATGCAATAGCAGCAAAACTGACAGCATATAGATTCTCACAAAGATAAATATATCAAAAATATATTAAAAAATTTCAACATTACAGAAGCCGAGAGCAGAGGAAATTTTCCACAAATACTTTTTCTCAATGGCTTTCTGGAGATATTAAGTTAATTTTCTGATAATTATTGATTACTTATTGCTTTAAATATGTGAAACATCGCCAAAACGGTGTCATGATCTTTACTGTTTTACCAACAGTTGTTTCTCCATACCGTTGTTTATTTTTAAGCATTTATGAGGCACAGTGGTAAAACCTTAAACTGCTGCTGCACAAGTTACTGTTGCTAGGTAACCACAAGTTACTCAACAGGTAGTTGCTAGGTAGCGAGAGAGAGAGAGAGAGTGAGTTAGTTGCACCAATCTTGCTTAGCTGAGAAGTCGAGTGGCTAATCGCTTTCCTCTGCCTACATCCCCCAGAATGCTGTGCGGTTCTGGATCTGAGTTCAGTGAAATTATACAATTTGTCATTTGCTATGACAACAATAAACAAGCTGCAACTCCATAGCAACAGCCTACCAAGATGGCTGTCAGTTACTATGTTCACAGAAGTGTGACGTCAAATGAGAACTACAAATCAAATATTCTATCAGTTGTATTGTCTTTTAATTTTAATCAAGATCAATGCTTTTGGTTTGTCGTCTGGCCAGGTTTTTATATAGCGTCTTTGTTAAAGACTTCTTAACTTTATTCGACGCATTAGTGACGTTTCACCCGTGGTAGTTTACTCTAATCGTACATCATGTAGCGCCTGCAGACCAGCACTGCCTAATGCGACATTATTATTAAGAGCATTATAACCTTTGTGAGGAGATTGCTGACCAGCTATTCCTCATGATATCCCGAATAATCCACTCGGATATAATCGACCGTGACAGGCAAGGAGAGCTCAGGCCTTGGGGCAGAGAAATGGAAGGATGAAGTGACAGGGGTAATGGATGGAGAGAGGGATGAAGAGTGATCGGGTGTCATACAGGTGGGATAGGGCCAGACAGATAGCGAATGAAGGTGCAATGGAGGATGGATGGCCGGAGCACCTCAGACTCTGACAGCGCCGGGAGATTTGTCTTCTTTGCACACCATTTGTCTTGTTTTTCCTTCTCCGCCATGTCCTCGCAAGTTAAATCTATTTACTCTGACAATTCAGAGGCGGCCTCTGTGCCTTTTGCCATGATCCGACTGCTGCGCTGGAATGCTTGGAGCTGCCATTTTAGGCTCCATCTGAGGGTCTGCCTGGGAATTGGAAGATGTGCACCGACGAACAGACTGTGATCCACAATGAACTGCCTGCTAATAACCCTGGATGGAGAAATTAGAAGCAGACCTGGGAGTTGAGTCGCACCCACACAATCACATACACACACATATATATTTATATATGAGCTGCTAATTGCTTCAATCCGTTGTGTGGATGTGCCGGTGCAATATTGCTGTGCTGTGGGTGTTTGCCCAGCTCATAACCGCAGACCAATGTGGCAGAGACAAGCTCATATATTAAGATAACCCAGAATCGGAATAGAATTGTATTTCCCCGGCGGTTCGAACGACTTCTGTGGTTGTAAACTGATAGTGGATGAGATCTGGCTTTAATGAAGCAAGACTTATTGTGCGCGGAGCCACAGAGGGGAGTGCATGGGTGTGTATGTTTCATTATCCGAGGGGTGTGTTTAGGATGTGTCCATTTTTTTCCTTAACAAGGAGTGCTTTCATCCTTACACTGATTGTTATTGTCTGACTTCTTTTTTTGTGTGCTTTGAGGTCAGACTGCATGCATGGAAGAAAGCAGTGATTTGTTTTACCTGAACTAATCAAACTAAAGGATTTTTTTCCTTTTTTTTATTTGTGCCCTTCCCTGTTGTAATTTCTTCCAAGGTTGTGTCTGTGTGTTCGGGGAGTGTCATCTTCATTTGTTTATGGAGACGTTCCCTTCAGTCCTGGCTGTAATGAGACAACCAGGAGTGACCTGAAGAGTGATGGAGCTGAACTCAAAAGGATAAACAGATTCACAACATGAAGAGAAAAGAAAGAGCTGCAGAAAAATTAGGCTATGTTTACACGAGACCGCTGCCAGGAAACTTCCAGTATTTTCGAATGTTGCTAGGGGAAAAGTTTAACATTTAGACGGCACCGCCAGGACAGCTTGAGTCAGCTGTAGCTGCCACTCCAGGCCACTAGATGGCGATGTCATTTGAACGCGCTTTTGACCGTTACCTCCCACCTCGTTGTAAACAGTAACAGTTTTATGCAACACTTATAGTTTTAATCAGGAGTTGTGTTAAACTTAGCAGGTTGTGTTAAACTTAGCAAAACATCCTAATGCTATCTGTAATTGTTTTCATTGTCGGCGCATGCATGTCATTTGCACAGTGGCCATTGTACATAGAAAAAAAAGAATACATTTCCAACGAAAAATTTCAGAAATTCTCTTAAAAAAATATGGAATTTTCAGAGTTTGGAAAGTCAAAAATTGCGCTAGAACAAAACCCAGAAATTCATATTTTTTCCTCAAAATTTTTGAGTTTAAGCTTAAATTTTTTTTCTTGCAAATTTACTACTAACAAAGAAATTTACTTGTTTTAACTAAAAAAAAATGTATAAAATTAATATAAAAATTTCTGAATTGTTTTCTTACAAATTTTTGATTTCTCAAACTCAGAAATTTTACTTTTTTTTACAGAAAAGTTGTGAAATTAATCTAAAAATTTCCGATTAAAAAAAAATAAAAGATTAATTTTTACTACTATAATTAGTTACGGCCCAGAAACGCCATCGTACATGTTTGCTTTCACGTCTGTGCAGAATTTCACACACCTGCTGGGGGTGTTACAGAAAAATTTCACTCTGACATAATACCCCTTGAACACTTTTTATGATGTTATAATTTAGTCAGTCATGGAGGAAACCCTGACAGAGGCATAGAGCCACAACTGAGTAATGTAGGTTATATGATATTCTGCATTAGAATGGCCCAGTCAAAGTCCAGACCAAATTGAAATGAGGAATCTACGGCAGGACAGAAGCTGAATGGGGGGCGAGGAACCCGTTAAAGTTTTATTTAAAAACCAATCCACAAGGAAACACTACTTTGTTTTTATCGACTTAATAAAATACAATAAAAGTGAAAAACTTCAAGGTGCATCAACACTTGCAAAACTCTTTAAGTAACAAGAGCATTTGTTTAATCAATTAATTTATCAAAGTTTCTGAAGTGTGAGGTTCTCTTCATTAGTGGGATCTTTTTTGTGATTAGGGATTTCAAACTGGTCGAACTGTTTTAAAGCAAACGCTGACGCGGCTAAAAACCTTACAGGTAATTGGGCTCACATCATTTTTCCAGCGAAATATCCCCCTTTAATGCCACCTCATGCACTTTAGCAGCGGCTGAAATTCCTGCTGGGATTATTAGCTCGGTTACCGAGCTGCAAACGGAAATATTTTACCACCCATCTCCCTGTGGAGTATTAATCCTGTCAGAGCAGCGCTGAGGAAAAGCAGCACAATGGGAAGGGAGATGAATGAAATACAAATGCAGGACTGAGCAGAGCTTTAATGTCTGAGAGCCAACATTTGGCTTTATATATATATATATATATATATATATATATGTAATACACAGACATCTCACCAGATCTGAAGATGCACCTGAACAGAGCATGTTCTATCTGCATTTTCCAAACTGAACAGTTTAAAAAACAGAGGCAACAGAGAGGAGAAAAGAGGCACAGAGCTGGGACTCACTTCTACAGAAATCAGAGGTGATTTCAGTAAGATTAAAACAAGACGTCGGAAGCTAATAAGAAGAACAGCAATGTCTTTTTGTGGAGCATTTACTGTAGAAAAGTTTGTTTGGATGCGTAGACGGAGCAAGGACGTCTTTATTTCAGCCATCGTTTACATCTGGATTTACTGCATGTGGCGTCTTCTGGGGCAGAATTATGACGCGTGTCGCACATCAAAACATTCTTATACAAATCCCTAAATTGGATGTGAAATTGGCAGAGATTGGATTGTTTTGGAGGACCGTTCAGACAAAAAGTCAGATGTGGGTAAAATAAAAGTCCATAAATGGTTACATAACGTGGGAAAAGTGTCATATTTGAAGTGAAATAATCTGCCAGCGGAAAATACACTTTTTAAAAGAATTATTGACTTAAAACAAGCTGATGCAGCTTGTTGAAAAGTTACTTGCAAGTTAGTTTTGTCTTATTTTAAGTGCACTAAGTTATTTGCATAAGAAAGACCAAAAATACTTGGTAAGATTTGATTGTTTTTTTTTGATGATTGTTCTCCACATTTAACAAAATATTGATGTTTTGACAAAATCTTTAATTAATAATTTGTCGGAATTAGTCAGTGACAATATGATACGATTTCCAACACTGCAAAAACACAAAATCTAACCAAGTATTTTTGGTTTAGTTTCCAGTGCAAATATCTTATTCTTCTTGAAATAAGACAAACTAACTTGCAAGTAACTTCTCAGCAAGATATAGAGGCTTGTTTAAAGTAAATAATTCCTTAATATTGGTGAAAAAACACATTTTCCTTTGGCAGATAAATTAACTTATTAAATGAAAAAAATGTCTTTTTATAAGTGAAATAATCTGCTAATGGAACCAGAACATTTTTATCAATATTTAGAAATTATTTACTTAAAACAAGCTTCTCTACGTTTTTCTGAAAAGCTCCTTGTAAGTTAGTTAGTGTTATTTCAAATAAAATAATTTCTATTTGCACCAGAAGTTAGACCAAAAATACTTGGTAGGATTTTGTGTTTTTTTTAGTGCTCATTTTTGAAAGTGTTTGATTTCAACAAAAATGATCAAATCAACTGTATTTTTTATGGCAGTAAACAGATAAAAACTGCATTGATTTGACTGATAATACAATATTTAGGCACAATTAGAGTTTAGTCTAGAATCTAGAGGGCCACATAGAAAGCTGTGACGGGCCGGATTTGGCCCTCGGGCCTCGAGTTTGACACATGTGGAATAAAAGCTGATTTTGGGTGCAGCAAAGTTGGTTTTTCAGTAAAAGTCTCTGGATAAACTTGGTTACAAAAAGATAAATACTTTTTGTTGTACTTTGCAGTTTTTCTGTGTAAAAAAG
>CAEGAE010042355.1:0-13521 GCA_903067095.1 Girardinus metallicus
TCTCACTCTCTGCATTGGCCAGGCTACACAGACTTGTTGTCATAGCAACTGACAACAACACCCCTAAAAAAACACTAAAATATTTCCCACACAAAGCAGAACTAGAGTTATAGTATGGTTTTAGACTTAATGCTTATTTTGCAATTATTAATAAGTGATTGCTGTGGTAAGAAGAGAAAACTATAAATATATCGCTGCACTTGACTTTACTGTGTGGCTAACTCACTGTTACTGTCTCTTACTCTGCAGTTGTAGAGTCACAATGTTTGGGATCATGAGCGCCCCCTGCCATGAGGCCAGAGAACTGCCTGCCTCACCTCAAATCTGTTCTCTGTTCTAAAAATAGTTGCTCAAGTAGGTGAGTAAATGCAACTAGTTATTACCTAACTCTGGTTGTTATACAATGATACAATAATTATTCAACTCCTTTACTTTGCCATAATAATAGTTGGCTTGTCGGAGGTCATCTCTACTTCCACAAAGGGGCGGGGACGGGGCTGGGGCCAGCGTCATGTCAATTGTCATTCCATTCATATTTTTCTACATTCACAACCAAAGAATGACCAAAACATTTCTGGGTTGAATGAGCTAAAGCAGATACAGGAAATAGGATGAAAAGAAAAATATTGTCTCAGATCTGTGCTATGCAAATCTATAAAGGAAGGTATTGTGTTAAATCAACTTTTTTTGAGCTTTACATTATGTTATAAAGCTATTCCCTCATCAAAAACACACCAGGAGTGTTGCTTTAATTCTTTCATACATGTTTGAGGAATCCATGAATCTCAATGGCAACCTAAAGGCTTGCTCTCACAAAGCGCCATCTAATTACCCAAAGCTCCTCCTTAGAGCTGCAGTCTCCAGCCATCTGCCCATGCCTCCCCCACTCAGCTCCTCCAAACTAGCTAGCAGCAGTTAGAAAATACCTGCGTCTGCTGAGCTAATTCTCAGACCAATACTCCTAAGAACTGTTGTAAAAAGCATAATGAGGAGCATTTTTGTGCTGATGCGCTGAAAGCATAGAGACAGGTTCACTTTAAGAACCTGTCTCTTTAAGAACCTGTTCTTAAAGAGACAGAGGCCAATTTCAAGGCACCAAATTATGAACTAAAATTTATTTTAAGTCATATTTTGGCACGTTTATAGCATGTGACTGTGCTATAAATGGCACTATGTGCCTGAAAAATACATATTATTCCCCTCTGTATTCACAACACCATGTAAAAAAAAAACAGCGGCTTTGTGTGACTGACCAACTCATACAACCTACAAACCCTGAATCTAAATAATTCTTTTCAGTTCCTAAACATGTCCATGAAATTGAAACTGTGTCACCTCAGCCCCTAAAGATAACCATACAATTAGGTCACAAACAAAACAAGTTTCCTTTTTAAATTACATTTGATCCACCACTTCAGTCACACTATGCTCAGGTGGGTTTTTGTCTGGCCCTTTAAGACTGGTGCTCTATAAAACATACCTTCATTGATCCACTGTTCAGTCAACAAGCCTGGATCAAGACCTGCCTATAATGAAAAAAGTGCAATAGCTGTAGGTCTGGAGCTTCTCGGAGAGGTTTCACCTTCAAACTGGTCTTGGCTGCTTCACACAATCCCAGCCTGGATGGACAGACCACACTCATTTGCTCCTGTTAGCTCAATCCTGACACAGCAGCTCTCTGACAGAGTGCCTGATGACCTCTTACCCTTGACTATTTGGCTGTGGTCTGTCCTTGTGAGAGACAAAGGCATGTCATTAACTCAACTCATCTGCAACAACTCTCGGCTCCCAAAGCCTGTCTGGGATGATATGAAGTAGGCCAGACAGACACAACACAGTGTTCATCAGCTTTAACTACCCCAATGACCACTGGCTCCCTGAAAGGCCCTGAGAGGGATTGACAAGCTTTTCATTGGCAATAGAGGAGCAGGTGCCAGGCAGGAGTGGGAATACTTGTTGCCCCCCATCTCGGTGCCTGTACGTGAGGTTTACCCGGTGAATGAGAATGTAGCCTCCCTCGGTCAATGATTGAGGAACAGGTTCTGACTGTTTGTGCTTATGCGCCAAGCAGTAGTTTAGACTACCCACCCTTTTTGGAGTCCTTGGAGGTGATACTGGAGAGTGCCCCTCCTGTGGATTCCGTTGTTCTGCTGGGGGACTTCATTGCTCCCATGGCAATGAAAGTGTGGGTGTGGTTGGGAGGAATGCCCCCCTGATCTGAACCTGAGTGGTGTTCCGTTGTTGGACTTCTGTGCTTGTCACGGATTGTCAATAATGAACACTGTGTTCAGGCATAAGGGTGTCCATATGTGCACTTTGCACCAGGACACCCTAGGCCTCAGTTTGATGATCGACTTTTGTTGTCGTCTCATCAGATCTGTGGCCACATGTCTTGGACACTCGGGTGAAGAGAGGGGCAGAGCTGTCCACTGACCACTACCTGGTGGTGAGTTGGCTCCAGTGGTGGGGGAGGATGCCGGCAGACCCATATGTATTATGAGGGTCTGCTTGGAATGTCTGACAGTGTCTCCCATGAGACGGAGCTTTCTAGGTGAAATGGGGGACAGTGAGTGGGCCCCCCTGCAGTAGTTCCATAGTGGGCCGTGTTCCGTGTCTCAGTTGTCAAGGCGGAGTTTAAGTATTTCAGGATCTTTTTCATGAATGAGGGAAAAATGGAGCAAGAGACCAACAGGCAGATTGTCACAGTGTCTACAGTGAAGCGGGCGCTGTTGTGGTTGAGAGAGCCAAGTCAAAAATAGTAGCTCTCAAATCTAGATAATAGAAGCGGTCAATCTACATTCCTACCATCATCTATGGTCAAACGAGTTTCGGCCGCTTGTCTGGGCTCTTCCTTAGAGGTACAGTGAGAAGCTCAGTCATCTGGGAGGGACTCAGTAGAGCTCCTTCACCTCGAGAGGAGCCAGTTGGGGTGGCTCGGTCATCTAGTTAGGATGCCTCCTGAATGCCTCAAAGGTGAAGTGTTCCATGCAAGTCCAACCGGTAGGAGACCCGGGGGAAGATCCAGGACACGCTGGAGGGACTATGTTTCTTGGCTGGCCTGGGAACAATCCCTGAGGATCTTGCCCAAGTGGCTGGTGTGAGGGAAGTCTGGGCCTCCTTACTTAGGCTGCTGCCCCACCCCAAACAGACTCTGGATAAGCAGAAGAAAATGGATGGATGAATTGATTTAAAGGGCCAGTATTATGTGAAATCAATTCTTTTGAGATTTACATCCTGTTGTAGTGCAGTGTTTCTCAATTCCGGTCCACAGGCCCCCCTGCCCTGCATGTTTTAGGTGTTTCCCTTCCACACACCTGGATTGAATCTGTGGGTGATTATCAGCCTTCTTCAGTACTTGATGGCTGCAGAAGAAGTCATGCAATCATTTGGATCAGCTGTTCTGCAATAGAGGCACATCTAAAACATGCAGAGCAGAAGGGCCTAAGGACTGGAATTTAGAACCACTGCTGTAGTGTTACTCTCTCATCAAAACATACATGGAGTGTTGTTTGGCCTCTTTCATGCGTGCCTGAGGGATCATTTACTCTTCATGGCAACCATTCAGCTGTGCAAAATACCTGGGTGGACTGAGCGCCGTTTTCGAGACGCAGCTAATTCTCGAAGCTGCAGTTTCCAAGATTCAAAGCTTCTGCCTTATGGAGCAGCCCACTTCTATGACTCCCCCACTCAGCTTGTTCCACCTTGCTCCAGGGGAGCAAGGTGGCTGAGGTCTCCCCCACATCCGCATAGGAGAGACCCTGGCTGGCCTCCGCAGGTTGACCGTCCCCCTCCCCGCCCTGGAGGGTTGCGGATGGGTCTTATGGGCTGTGAACCGTAGTGACTCTCGTCACTTCGGTTGACAGCCTAGCCTGTAGGAAAAAACAGCACCAGGGGGACAAAGGGGCTGAGGTCTCCCCCGCATCTTCTTGGCAGAGAACCTGGCCGGCCTCCGCAGGCTGACAGTCCCCCTCTCCACCATGGAAGGCCAGAGTTACGAGAGGGCCAGGGGGCTGAGGCTTCCCACATCTGCTCGGGAGAGACCCTGGTAGGGTGGGACAACCAGCTCCAGGGCCTCCGTAGACTGATCATCCCCCTCTCCACCCTGGAGGGTTGCGGTTGGGACTGAGGCTGTGAACCGAAGCGGCTCTTGTGCCCCTAGTAAGGCATAGCTCCACTAGAGGGGGAGGGAGGGAGGACCCAGAGGTTGGCCGACAAGAGAAGAAACAGCAGAACTGATCCTTCTTGGAAAAGCCAGTGAGACTATCCTGAAGGCAGCAAACACAAAGACTATGTAACTTCTAGTAAATGCACAGGTCAAAAGCTTGTAACACGTGACTACAAGGAGGCCAGAGAGACTACCAGTAAACATTAATCATCCAGCGCTGAGTGAAGGCTCTGCCTCTCCTTTATTCCCATCCCTCCGATGAGGCTGGTGAGCTCCACCTGTGAAGGCTGCCCCGGTTCTCTACCAAGATCTTTATCAGAGACAACAATATTACGTATATTGACATACACGTTCCACAAAATTCAATACAAAATAGTTTCTCTATTTCTTTCAGGATATTTTGTTTAATTCCTCTTTTGAAATTTAAACCTAATGGTAGGTATTAAAAGATGCTATTTATTCAACCTAGGTTATAGCTGTATTTCTATTTAAGTTCATGTCAATACTGTTAATCTTTTTTGATTTGCAGTTTTTTTATTTTTTTAAATCTATTTAAATTAATTTGTAGTTTTTTCAAGAGGTTAAGTTTTTTTTTAATTTAATGTTTTAACCATTTGATGTTTTTAATTTAAACCCAACAGAATTTTTTACAATTCATACACTGGTAACAATGAATATTGAATGTGGTTTGAGAAAAGAACTATAAAATACAACAGAAAATAATCCAGCAAAAGACTGAATAACCCATGATTCAAATTTAATGTCTTCCCTCTCTGATGATCCTGGGGGGAGGGGTATGCTTCATCCAACAGCAGTTTACTGGTAACTTTCAGTTTTTGACATAAGACATAAATGTTTTACTTTAGCTTTCCATTTCAATGAAATAAAAATATATTGCAAATAACATTCTTCACAGCAGGAAAAATACACTTTTTAGTTTGTTAAGTCCAGTTCTGTAACATATAACACTGTCCCAAACTCAGTCAGGTTGAAAAAATGGAAAACTCCAAAATGGAAAAAGGCTTTTAGACATTCAAGTATATCATATCACATCATACTGCAACAAATGTTGTCACATCACATAGCATTGTGTCACATATAAACCATCCATCCATTGTTTATATTAGCTTATCCTTGTAGGGTCATTGGGTGAGGTGTGTTGCTACATTTGAAGTAGATGCCTTGCTCCATAGACATATTTCCGTTATTTATTGTATACAGGAAGACTGTACATTTCATCAATCTCTAAAAAGGAGAAATGTGTGGTACCAAATTATAGTTAAAAAAATAATAATAATAAAAAAAAAAAACTAATTTGCACCTGCAGTCACTGGACAGGTTGATAGAATTAAATTCATAGATTTCTGATTGCATTACACCTCCCATTAAGCCAGTCTCTTCAAATATTGTGTACTTGATGATATTATTGATGATATTCCATTTTGGTGTATTGCATTATATTTTATGGTAATGAATTATGGAATGCAGGTTGAAACATACAAGGGCATTACAGAATTGTGTCCTGCAGACAATTATGACAATGATTTAAAAGATCCTTATGAAACACTTTGCCCTATTGATAAAACATTTTATTGATTTTGCTAATGTAATTATTGGTCATCCCAGGTGTTGTTGGATGTGACTAAAAGTCATATATTGACTTAAAGTCAGACTCTTCATTAGCAGTAAACATCTGCAAAGCAAATAATCTGTCATCTGTTTGTATTTTATAGTTGAGGAAAGATGGGAAGTTGAATTCTATTGGATTGAATAAAAGACAGTAAAGCAGATCTTAGTATGATGTTGTCTGAAAGGTAAAAAAAAATAAATAAATAAAAGAGATGCAAATTGGAAACCTTCGTTTACTGGATAGTGCTAAGGGAATGTTTAAAAAGACCATGTAGTTCTTTATGCAAAGACTACTATTGCCCCCACTGGCACCGCAGACATGATGCAGCAATTACATTTTCAGTCTATGCAGTAATTGATCAAATTAATTTGGCCAATCCCAAAGTGTATGCAAAGTCTAGTTTTTATTGTAAAATCACTAAATTGATGGGTTTTTTTCTATTTAGGACTAATTTAATATTTTTCACATTTACCTTTTGCCATTTTATAATTACTTATTTTATTTATTGTATTGTTGAACCAAATAATGAATTTACTTGTGTTTTTAATGTGTTTAGGCATTTCCTAGGCAACAGTGTTGAAGCCATGCCATTAACCCATAGTTTGATTGTAAAATGAGAATGATTAGTCAGCTGCTGGTATTTAGCTTTAACTGTTACAGCCTGTTGCTTTGAAAGCTACAACATTACTACTTGCTTTAGAAGTTCATCGGCACCCACACCACTTATTCCCTCAACATAATAGTAAGCATTAAACTAGTTCTTTTGAACTAACTGTCTCCTGAAATTGAATTCCATAAATACTGTTTTTGTTTGGCAAAAATATAGTAAGTAAAACTTTGTTTACATGGCACCTATCAATATAAAAATCAGTGCTTCAACACACAATCTATGTTAATATCTAGGAGTTTAGAGTAGATAAGAGGTTTTAAAAAGTATGAAACATTTACATTTATAAATCTTTCTAATAAATATAAAAACATATATTGCATCTGCAGACGAGGGCCTTCCGTTTTTTTCTTCAAAAAGAAATAGACTCTTGTCACTAAGGCTGATTGGTGGATTAATGATAGAAAATGCTTACAGAATGAATGCAGTAACTCCACAGACTCAGGGATGACATCTTGAAGAATTTACTGACATCAATTTTCTGTGAAACTGTAACATGATAAACAAAGGAATACATATAAATATCATTGTTGCAAAAACGTCAAAATCACTGCACACACCATTTTTATACACAGACAAGTGGACTTAGTTAGCAACAGGCCGAGTTTACTACTAACATAAAAATACATAATTTCTCTACAAATGAAGGTTACTGTGATAACTATTCTCATATGTGATTAATTCAACTTATTATACTCACAGATGATGCTTTAGCAGGCAAGAAAACATAAGCAGGGCTGAGGAACTGCCATGTGGCTGCAACTGTGCTGTACTTCTTGTTTTCTACTTCTTCCACTGCTTTTTGATAACTACCAAAAATGACCACTAGATGGCATCGTTTGGCACAAAATAAGATCACATCAAAACAGTGAACGTATTGTAATGGGATAATGATCACTACCTATTGTTGAATTTTTATCTATGAACCATTCACAAATACCAGGTAAAACATTTGAGACAATTGTTAAATCAATAACTGATTCCATCCCTGTTCTTACATTGATTTTTGTTCCACTCCCATCATTCATACAAGATTTTTTATTTCCATTAATTCTTCTATAACTTGTCCATTTTTATCATTACATTTACCTCACAATGTACTATTTGCATTAAAATCCCCACACCTAATTACTTTCCCTTCAAAATATTCAGTTAACTCCTCCAATATTTCAATTGATAATGTTTTACATGGATTATAAAAATGTATCATTTTAAATTTACCTTCTCGTTCCCATATCTCAATTACTATATATTCAAGTTCTCTTTCCCTAAAACTTGATATTGTATCCCTTGTTTTATAAATATTCCACACTCTCCACCTCGATCCTGTCGATCTCTTCTTACATATCATACATATCATATCCTTTAATCACAAAATCTAATGTTTTTAACCATGTTTCCTGAACACAAATAATCTCTGGTTGTTCTTCAAGATTATCAATATAACCTTTAAGTTCCTGTCTGTTAGCAATTAAACGTCTTGCATTCCATTGTAATATTAACATAAATTATTTTCACCTGATGGTCCTGGTCTCCCATCTACCTCCAACTTTTTATTTATGTTCTACCAAACCCCAAAACCTTTCAGCTCCTCTCACTATTGTTAGGGAAATTGTATATAATTTATCATGTATTACTATTATGCTTTAGGTTTGAACTTACTTAATAGAGATATGTAGTGACTCATGTTTGAACTATGTGACGAGCCTTCTTCAACAGAAACATTGCAGTTGGAGTATTCTATGCAAATGCCGTGCAACAGGAACTATCTGAAGAAAGAATGCTGGACCAGAGCAGACGTTCGGAGTGGCCACTTAACCTGTTTTACAATTGTTAAGAGGCCCCTCATCCTGTATTACAATTGTTTGTCATAGACATTCAAAGGTGTCACAGAGCTGTAGCCTGTATGCCCCCCAACCTTTAGAGGTTACAGCTTTGATGTAACTAGGGACCACTCTAAGGAATAAAAAGAGAGGAAGCAGCGGAATCAGGTCAGAGTAGGTAGGAGACTTGTAACTAACCTGGTCTCTTGCTGCTCTCCTCGCGAGTACACAGTTATTCAATCTCTTGTCTCTTCTCTGTTTCAGTGTTTTTAATAATGTCTAAGGTGTTTTGAACCTGACAACTATTATTTCAGTCTTGTAGGTTTTATGCTTCTCTTGGTCAGTGTAGTTGATGACATATGCTATGGATAATATTAGTTTTTCTACTGAAATTATATCTTCTTCTGACTGTGCTTTTCTTTGCAGTGAAGTTTGACTCACTGTTTGTTCAATCTCTCTTGTTTTCTGTTCCTTCACATTTTTAACTGCTTCTGCATACCTTATGTTTTTAGTTGTTTTAATCTGTTTCTTTTGCCCGCTTCCTTACCTCTCATCCTCCATATGTAACTATGTTTCCCTTCAGTTACATTTTTCTTGTGCTTCTTTACATACTTCTAATTTGTGATCTTCACCGCATTTTGGACACCTCTGCTTCCCTTTACAAACTGCTGCTTTGTGACCTTTGACATTTGAAACAACGGAGTAGTGGAGGGATATAAGGTCTGACCTGAAAACTGAGATAACCTATTTTGATGTTTTTTGGCAACTCTTTTTCTGCAAATTCAATGAGGATTGACAAACTTCCTACTTTTTCTCCATTTATGGTTTTTGACAATCTCTTCAAGTTATTCACTTTTGCACCTAGAATATTTCTCTTAATTTTATCAAAATCTTCATCTACCCCTAATATTTTTATCTCCTCCCATGATTTTTTTCTCAAATAGTTTTTTTTACATATATACTCCACATTTGAAGCCTTATTATTTTGTTCTTCATTTTTACAAACTACCAAAAGGTTTCCATCTCTCAAAATCTTAACCATTTCAACATCTCCAATTTTCTTTATTTGACACCACAATGGGGCTGATGTTATCCTGTTTTTCTTCTTTAAGTTTTAATATTTTAATTCCTCCCTCACAATTTTCCTCCCAACTACTCTTTTTTCTTCTTCCTTCCAGTTCTCATTTACTGCCTTGAGTATTACCAATTCCCTTTCCTTCATCTATTTTATTTCTTCCACGTCCTCTCCCTCTTCATCTCCCTATTGACATCCACCCAGTGGAGCAGACAAATAAGGAAGACAAAATCCAAGTCTTCCTCATTTCCTGTTTCATCCAAACCATTCACATAACAGTTTATGCCCAAATCTGCATTTTCCAAATATGATATGTTTCTATGTGTTTTGTTTGTTTGTTACGCCGCTCCAACACCGTATCTTCCACCTTGTATAATGCCTTAAAGACCAGCACTGTCATGTTGGATTCCAGTTTTCTTACCCACATGCAGAACACAGCAGGAAAGCCAAATAAAAGATAACAGTTTATATTACAATAACACAAATGTACAGGGAATAAATGTGCAAGCAGTTCACAGGGTTCGGGTTCGTCAGACTGCAGAGAAGAGGGAGACGTTAATGATGCATTCAAGGTCAATGTGGAAAACAATCCTGCAGAGGGTAGTGGTTTGATCTTACTTGAGCAGGTGAGGATTAGGTTTGAGGGGTAAGTATCTGTAGGGATCAGAGTTTGGATGTCCAGCGACAGGTGAGTTTGGTCCAGAGTTCCAGATGGAGCACAGTAGTTGGTGGTGGAGGCGACAGAGGCTGCGGTGGAAGGCGGACAGGTAGGTTCTGACACAGAGGAACCGACTGGCTGCCAACGATTATCCAGGAGCTGATTGTTGTATTTTCTTGACTGAGGAGTGATGAGACTCGGGCATCCAGTGGGTAATATCCGCGGCGTCATGAGGGAAAACTGGTTCACAGGTGAACACAGAAAGTCTCAGAGACTGGTTCTGGTTTGTCTGCAAGGGAAACAACAGAGAGAAGGTTACTCGGATTATCACAGAGACTAGCTGTATCGCAGAGGGATCTGATTACCAAAACTGGCAAATACTCAAGGGTTGGAGTGTTGGCTGTCAGCCCTCTTTATGCTCCAGTAGAGTGTCTGATTAATCACAGGTGTGTCGACGGGTTCGACAGGCGCTCTCTCCAGTGGCAGCCTCCGGTCGCCAACTAGTGGTGAGAATGAGGAATACAATGACATATAATGCCACTGGCCGTAACACCTCCACCCTTAAAATCTAAACCAGGGGTCGGCAACCCGGGGCTCTAGAGCCGCATGGGATTCTTTAGCCTTGTCCTAATGGCTCCCTGAAGCTTTTTCAAAAATGTTTGAAAATTAAAAAGATGGGGGTGGGAAATATATTTTTTGTTTTAATATGGTTTCTGTAGGACAAACATGGCACAATCATTCTTAACGTTTTCCAATGCTATAAAAATGTGTAGAATAAATATACAATTTCAACATTTCCATCAACAAAGATTTGATGGAAAACATTTCTTTCAGCTGGGCGGGGTGCGAGGCAGGTGGCTGTTGTAAACAAACCGATGGGTGTGTGGTGGGCCATGGATAGCAAAGGGGAAAAGAGAAAAAATAGCTACAATTCTTGGACAGAATTATTTGCATTCATTGCCAATGCAGAAGGATTACCTGAATGTTTGCTCTGTAGTGAGAAGTTATCAAATAACAAAAAGACCGTACTTTCCGGACTATAGAGTGCACCTTACTATAAGCTGCACCTACAAATTTTTTTTGAAAAAAAAAAAAAAGGAAACGTACATATATAAGCCCCACTGGGCTACAAGCCGCATGGTTCAAAGCGTGGGGGAAAAGTAGTGGCTGATAGTCAGAAAAATGCAGTAATGTGAAAAGAGATTTCCAGGGAAGGCGCTACATTTTGAAGCTGCTGCGTCAAAATTAAAGTTACATCTTACTGTTGAGAAGCTGTCCAGTGATGTCCGTAAATAGAAGTCACATTAAATACGTAAGAACACAATCCTGTCACAGGCACATATTTAGCAACAAAGTGATTGTTTTTATAAACTGATTAGTGATTTTTGTCAGTATATATTTAGAATGACACTTAGCGATATTATTATGTTTAACATCATTAGGTCTAAGGTTGGCTGCATTGGTTGTGTGTCAAAAGAGAAGAGGATGCTGCTGTGTTTTACCATCGCACTGACTTGCTTGGCATTTGCACATAAATAAAACTTAAACTGTATTAATTTAATTATACATACTTTATCTTTTCAAAAGGATGCTGTTTTATTTTATAACTGCAGGTTGCGTTTTATTGCACTCCGTTTGTTGCCCAGATAAGGGGCACATTATGCACGTGCCGTTTTGTTGTTTTTTTGATCACATACTTTACGGTGATTATTTACAAACAGCGATCGTTATGCATACTGCATTTGGGAGCAGATTTTTTTGAGCTCCTAAAGGAAAAAGATCTTTCCCTGTTGAATCTTCATAGTAAAAATGACATCAAAAAGTCAGTGCTGTTTTGACTGCTGAAGGAGGAACAGCTTATCCTGCTCTCTCCTGTCCTTACTGATAACTTTGCCTGTGAGTCATTTTTAAAGACACAGTTTTTATAGTTTTTATAGTTATATTTACATTATCGACATCATAACTGGATTACTTCAAACCTAAGGACTGTGGGATTTTCTGACTTTTATTTTTACCTTACTTTTCTTCACCTCCAAGTTTAATCAGGGCAAAAGAAGTTTTCACTGCCTACACTTCCATGGATGCTTCTCAGGCTTTGCCAAAAACTCCACGCCACAGCCCTCCATCAGATCGACTCAGTGAATACAAGTACGCCCACGACCGCCTGATTCATTTCGGCCTCATCCCAGACCAAAGGGGCCCGGGGTCCAATATCATACTGCAGCTGTACGACTGGCAGCAGTGCCAGCAGTTCTGTCACGGCAGCCCCACAGCGTCAATCAACACCCCGGCCCCGGATTACCTGTACGGGCCCTGCCCCCCGACCACTGTGCCACCCTCCTCCTCATTGCGCAGGTCGGAGGGGCATCCTCGCCGTGTGTCGGTGCCACCTTCGGCCGCAAACATCCCGCCACTGGGGCCTCCACCCTGTACCAGCAGGACACTGGTACCAGGCAATATACCCCCATCCGACCCCAGGGACATTAGCAGTATTATTGACGATTCAACAGTTGGAGGTGAACTTTGAGATCAACGCTACCCGAGGAAATGAAACAAATCTTCCTCAATTCAACAGAGAGGTTGTACCCCTCGCACCAAGCAGCTCACCGTGGATTGTTAAGGGTGCCAAGCCGAAACAAAAGTCTCACACTGCGGATCCCATGAGACGACTAACGGGGAGAACCCCTCACCTGGACCAATCAGCGCGGCCGGCTCTGAGCCTAAACCCACCTTCAACTTCAACACCTGTTCCGCCAAAGAATAATAAACAAGCAGCTGGAACCAGAACGGCTCCACCGACCCCTCTCCCAAGGACAAAGCGACCAGCCCGAGCCTCAAAACATTCTGACTCCGTGGGAATCCCACTGAAAAACTGATTTTCTGCACTTCAGCCTCTGAGGGAAACCTCGACTTCAAACATCAACAATGAGGCAAGGCCAACACATCCACCCCCCAGAGCTCCAAAGGACAAAGCGACCACCAGGAAAACAAAAGGTATGCCAAAAGTGCTTATTGTTGGAGATGAGGCAGTAAATGGAATCAGCCACGTTTGCAATCCCAAGAAAACGAGAGTGATTTCTTTTCCTGGTGACACTGTATCTGATTTAACTCGCAAAGTGCTCTCTCTAACCACTGATCAGCCAAATATTGAGACTTTAGTTGTGCATGTTGGAGCCAACGATCTGGCAAAGCAAAAATCTGAGATTTTGAAAAAGGATTTTAATAATCTTCTGAACACTATGAGAAAATTAAAAGTGAAGTTATTTCTGAGTGGTCCAATTCCATCACCTCAATGGGGAGATGAAAAACACTCCAGGCTGCTCATGATAAATAAATGGCTGATTAAAACCTGCTCTGCCAGCTCAGTGACCTTCATCGATAACCTCTCGATCTATTGGCAGCGCTTTCACCTTTTTGGAAGAGGCGGACGCAATCTTAATAAACATGGGATAAAGCTACTTGCTGCAAACCTTTTTCATTTTATCAACAAGGACAACAATGTG